>PVKA01018623.1:17696-43609 GCA_004027165.1 Ctenomys sociabilis | reverse complement strand
TGTCTCCACCCGGCTCACATTAAGGAGCAGCAGGCTTACCAGGGAAACACACATGCCACCTTCAAAGACTATCACCAGCACCTCAGCTAGACCAATACACATTGCTTAAGGCCAATTGAAGGATAAACAGAAGTCCTAGCCAGCTCTGTACATAACAATATGAGGAAATAGGATCAGACTCAGTCAAAATGGAGACAGTTGCTTTTCTGTCAAGGAGAGCTGCTCAAGTGGTCCCCCACAATTGAGATAGTTCAGGTGTGTGCCCTGGTATGTTCTTTCCATTGTATTGTTAGAAAATTTGTGGTAAGTTGAATCTCACCTTTCCATCCTTGATAGACTAGTATGGGGCCAGAGATAGAGCTCAGCAGTCTAAGCACCTGCTTGGCAAGCACAAGGACCTGGGTTTGATCCCCTGTACTATATGCCATGCTAGCCCTGCCCTGGTGTGCCAAGGAGCCAGCCACTGAACCAGGCATGGTGGCACATGCCTGTAATCTCAGCTCTGCGAAAGCTAAAAAACAGGAAAATCATTATGAATCTGAGCTGAGTAGTGAGACCCTATACCAAATATATTAAAAAAAAAAAAAATAGTATGCACCAGAGCCAGGGATATAGCTCAGCAGTTTAAGCCCTGCCTGACAACTGCCCGAGTTTAATCCCAGGTACAGGGAAACAAGCAAGCAAGCAAGCAAACAAACAAACAAGCAAACAGTATGCACCTATTTGAGGCCTAAGAGAATTGAATGAAGCCATGCCATCTGAAGCAGCCCAAGGGGCCTTCTTACCTCGTAGAGTGTGATCACACCATTAGTTTCATTGGGAGGTTTCCACTGGATGTAGATCTTCTCTTCAAAGGGTCCTCCTTGGATGGATTCAAGAGGAACGGCCCCAGGAACTACAGAATGGAAAAGGACGAACTGATGTTAGCATCCACATCACTTCTCTAGCCCCACTGATCTAGAGGACAGGTTTGTAAAGTTTCTCTCAAGAATCAGATAGAAATATTTGAGGATTGATAGGCCATGCTGTCTCTGTTATACCTATTCAACTCTGCTGCTTTAGCATAAAACTGACTACAAAAATACACAACTGAGAGGCTATCTCTGTTCTCAAATAAAATGTTAAATACAGGCAGTGGGCCAGGTTTGACTATGGGCCATAACTGATCAGCCCCTCTTCAGGCCTTAGCCTTGCCACCAAATGGTAAGGTAGACTTGGGCTTTAAGATTGATATTCGAGAAGTGGAGACTTGGATCACCATTGTGTTTCCAATTCTTATTTTTCTAACAATGCCAAGTTCTTACCAACTCCAGTTTCCTAATTTGTGAATCCTGCAGAAACCCTGTGCCTTAAATTTCAATGCATTTAGAAGCCCGCCACGCTCCAAGAAGGCAGCTAGCTTGACTTGCTGGCTGAGTCTCCGAGGCCTGGCATGGACTTGGATGGATGGCATATGCCAGCATCTTGCCTAGTAAGCACCAACTATTCCTGCTGCTGCTTCTCCAACAGGCTGGTTTTCCTACCACCCTCCCCCTGCTGAGTTCCAGGGGGAGGGTGGTAGGAAAACACCCTACATAACATCCTTATAACAGACCAGAAGGTGCTAAGCCAGAAGCTAAATGATTCCCCACTCTTTCCCTTACAACCTCCTGAGAAGCAGGAATTCATGTAAATCATTACCAGATCTATTTATATTTTAGCATTATAAAAGCAAGTACTTTTACTAAGCATTTACTGTTTGATCAGAATTTTACATACATTATTTCACTTAAGCCACAAAAGAATTCTACCCAGTATGCATTATCTCCTTTGTGCTGATAAGGGAACTGAGACTGAGAAAACTGAATAACTTGTTCAAGGTTATATGGCTCTTAAATTGTAAAGAGGGAGCTGAACACCTGTCTAGGAGCCTCAAAGCATATACTCTTAATCATTATGCTCTGCTTATCTATATAAAGCCTTGGCCATATGTTGCAATCAGTTCCCCATTGTTAAATTAAAATACATTTAGTTTTTTTTTTCATGCTAGGGTACGATATGCACAATTTGGTGAATATTAAGAATATTGAAAAGAGAAAGAACAAAATCGCTCATGATACAACAGGAAAAGGTATTTTTGTGGTATTGTTATCCATACATAATATAAATATTTTATTTAGAAAAAATATAAACAAAGTCTTTGCATACATATTTTCAGTTTTTTAAAAATGTAGAGCCTACTGTATGCATTGTGCTGAGACTAAATAAATAAATTAAAAATGTTCTTTATAGGAGCACCCTTTATTTATTTAGGTAGTGGGGATCAAACTCAGGACCTCACACTCTCCAGGCAGGTGCTTATGCCACAGAGCTATCTCCCTAGCTCATTTACATGGTCTTTGGAACCATGTATTATAATAGCTGCTAGAGAAAGATGCCCCCACTATGCTCAGAGTCACCGATCCTTTACTAGTGGGCATTAAAGTTATTTTTATTTCTTTTTGTGATTATTGGTAACACTGGAATGAGAATACTTATCAATGTTTTTGTGCAAATTTAATGATGTCTTGAATATGAATTCGTGGAAATTAATTTAGCGGACCATATGAGAAAAACTATTTTATTTTTAAGGTTTCCGATGTGTATTACCAGATTGCCTTCTAGAAACTTGGTACAAATCTGGACTCTCCATCAAAAGAACATGCCTAGTGCAGATCTCTGCCAGCACTATTTAAAAAATTAAGTGCATGTGTGCATCGTTTTTAGCCTACAGATTTTTTTTTTTCAGTTTAATTACCCATTTGCATTGATTCTTTTAGGAACATGCTCTCTATACCCTGTGCTCATTTTCCCATATGGCTCTTTATTTTTGCTCATCTTCGTCTTATGGGCTTGTAATTATAATCTCTTTGGAAGGATTTAAGTTTTGTTTGTGAATAGTTTACAAATAGCTTTCTTTTGGCTTTTGTTTAAAAAATCACTTAGGTATCTAAATGCTTTTAATTAATCAAAACTTTTAAGCTTTTCTTTTGTTACTCTTCCTCATTGTGAATATGTTTTGAGTATTTAATATGTTTGAAAGATTATGGTAAGCATTACAGATGCCGCAATAATAAGAGCAAAGTTCTCAAATTTTTGATAAAGCTTATGCTCTGGGGAAGGAAGATTAAATAGTTATATCTGCAATGAATTTATTAAACTTGCTATCATATATCTGAGATGAAGGCACATAGTGGTAATAGAATTTCAAGCAGAGAAAAACCCAGCTGGCAAGTTGGGATATCAAGTACCAGATAAAGTAGAGTCTATGGGTAAGTCACTGGTACAGGGAAAAAGCAGGGAGCATTGAAGTGTGGGTAGGTAACTTTTTGAAGCGAAGGGCAGAAAGAGGAAAATCAGTTAGGAGGTTACTAGAGATCTTCTTGGGAGAATGAATGGGCTAGGGAGAGGGAGAGTAAAACTGTATAGAACATTATATTTTATTTTATTATTTTTAAATTTATGTATTTTGTACAGGATCTCACTCCGCAGCTTATAGTGATCCTCCTGTTTTCAACCTTCTCAGTGCTGGGGTTATAGGTGCCACCATGCCTGGTCTCGATGGCTGGCTTAGCATTCCCTGGGGGTGAGGCCAACATGGTATGCAGTCCCAGGGATGGAACCCTGGTCCCTCCACTTGGCTAGGCAGGTGCTTAGTCCACTGAATTATCTGGGTTTTTTGTTGTTGTTGATGTTTTATTTCATTTGTTTATTTTAAAATTCATTTCAAAACCCATTAATAGGACAGTTTCAATAATTAATGCATTGCATATTGTTGTCTTTGTAGTGGTTATTCATAGTACATGATGCAGACATGATTCTTGTCCAAACACTAGAAGTATGAATCTTCCTTCTCATTGAATTAAGAGAAAATAGCTGTATATCTCTCCTATTTTATATATACAGATAGAAAATAGTCCTTCATTTGTATCCTCTTTTTTTGTTTAGTTTTGTCAGAGATGGGTATCCCATTGCCATTTAAACATTGAAGGTATGTGAATTCAGTAAAATATTCCAGTATAGTCCAGTAGTTCATAATAGTAATGGGTTATCCACAGAACTGTCAGTGTCAGAAGTTGTTGGCTTGAGCCCTTTCCAGTTCAGCATATTGATATGGCTTTCTTTTCATACCTTGTTACTATACTTTTCTGCTGGATGGTTAAGACCAAGATAAAGCAATACCTATATAACAAGAAATGTAACTTTTGTATCTGACAAGGCCACTCAAATCCCCTCAGGATTTATCCTGAAATCCTGTACTGCGGTTTGTAGATCCTTTGTCGGTGTCAGCCATGTGGGTAAGTCATGGGCATTGTCACTGAGCTATCTTGTCAGCCCTGTAGAAGATTTTAGTAGCATTAATATCATGTGAGCTGATGGTGATAATTAAAGACAAATGAAGGGAGGTATGGGTCATGCAGAGAGCTAAACATCTTACTTCATACACCTGGAGGATCCAGTGATTTTTCCTAAAGGGCTGACCATAGTTGGAGGATTTTAGTGAGCTCAGTTTTTCTCCCATTTGTGGTATATGGAGAACAGTCCTGTGGGATGGGTGAAAAAAGAGTTGAGTATAAAAGCAGGGGCCAAGGCTTAGAAACTGAAACAATGGCAAGATAAGAGATATTATAAGAAGAACACAGAGCAGAGAGGAAAAGGCAAGCTGTGGCTAAAAGGAACCCCAGTCTTAACAATAGGAGGAAAACAAATGGAAACACTGGGAGTTAGTAATCAGAGAGGTAGCAGGAAAAGGAGGAAGCTGAGCTGTATCGTACAGGGAAGGGAGGAAAGAGGTTCACTGAAGGATTGGTCAACAATGAAAGGTACAGCTGCATAGTCGAGTAAGAGGAACCTTATTTTGTCCACTGTACCCAGTGTCTTTAAGGCTATTTGTGACTCAGGTAAGAGTAACTTTGGAAATTACTCTGTTGTCACAGCCATCTTGGAAGAGACTGAAAAGGGAAAGGAAGGTAGTGTGAGACAAGTCAACAACTTGGACTATGAGGGGAAAAAAAAGGCAAAATTAGCAGGCAGGACATGTAGAGTCAAAGCAGTGCTCACTGCTAAAGATGGGGGAGGTCAGGGCATGATTAAAGCAACCAGGAAAAATTCAAACGAGGAGGAAGAGGTAGAAGGGCAGGAAAGGGAAATGCTAACAGACATAAGCAGGGCTCAAAAAAGGAAAGGATAGGGGTGATTGAAGCAAGACCCCTTTTCTTCTATAAGAGCTGAGAGAGGACAGAAACAAGCAGACGCTTTGGAGGGAGGAGATCGGGCTATCGTAATGGCTCTATTTTCTAAGAAGCGAGGATGAAGCCATGTACAGTGTAGTGTGGGGAGGAGGACCAATGACATTAATAACTTGGAAAGGGTTAAGAAGATTTAATCATTTAAAAGTGGAAAGTGATCTGAACACAGTGGGGCACATTGTACTGCTCTATCTTGTGGTCCATCTGATGGGGGTGGTGTCTGCCCACCGGAAGTGGAGGAAAATCTACCGGGAAGGGGGTTGTGGTGGTGAATCTCAAAACTACAAGCACTGCACTCCCCGATCTTTCCAGTTTAGGGCAAGTTCTCTTCCTCTTACCAGATCAGATGAATAAACAATATAGACAGATAATCATTTTATTACTTACTTTATAATTTACGCATGCATTTTCTTTTTTACACCTAACACTGTGCTCCATCTGAAATTTATTTCACATATTGTACACAGCAAAAATCTAAATATAATTTTTTACCACTTACTTAGGACCATTAATTGACCAGTCAGAATATTCCTCAGTGATTTAAAGAGTCATCTTACCACCATGCCATGTTGTTTTATTCCTGGCAATCTGTTGTGTGGCTTTCATTGAGTCGCAGTTTCACTGTGACACTATCTCTCTATTGTGTGGGGACGACATGTTTTAATACTTAATAGAACAAGGCCTTCTCTTTCCTTATTCTTTCTTCAAAAGTCTTCTGGGATTTGACTACTCATTTATTTTTCCAGAACTTCAGAATAATTTAACAAAATTTCAAAACCGTTCTATCTGAATTTTTATTGCAGTTGCATTTTTCCTTTCTTTGGGGGCCAAAGAATGTCCTTCTATAACCATGAATGGTTCTGCTCAGTAATATTGCATTAATCTTCATTTATTAAGAGGTCAAGTAAGGACAGAACTTTTTTCCCTTGGTTAAATATAAGGAGAGTTTTTGTTGTTTCTTACAATTGCATTTCTAGGATTTTATTACTTTGCTGATATTGTTTTTGTATTATATTAAAAAGTTTCTCTTACAATGTTTTGCATGATATTAAAAAATATATATGTCATTGTGTAGAGTTTTAAAGAATAATTATGAAGGGAACATGCATATGCCCACTGCCTGCTCTAAAAAAATAATAAGACTTTAGTGGCTTTTACATTTTTTTAAAAATATTTATTTATTTATTTATTTACATGGTACAGAGTCTTGCTAACCCACTCAGACTCAGAGGGATCCTCCTGTTTCAGCCTCCCCAGTGCTGGGATTACAGTGTGTGCCATGATGCTTGGGTTCTCGGGTTGGCATAACATGTGGCACCAGGGATTGAACTGGAGTCCTTGCACTTGCCAGCTAGGCACTCAGACTGCAGAGCTATCTCCACATCCCTAGACATCTGTGACACTGAAGTATCATTGCTGACTCCTTCTCCTTCCCTTATTACTGTAGTTTACATCTAAATGCTCCCTGCAAGGCATCCTGTGCTCACAGGTGCGGCTTTGGGAGGTGGCTGGACCACGGGAGTGTGATCCATGGCAATGGATTAATCCACTGATAGATCTACTTGGGAGATGGTCAAAAGAGGTGGCATGTGGCCTTGAAGGGTCTACCTCCCTCTGTCCTTACTTGACCTCTTTCTCTGCTTCCTGCCATGCATGAGCAACCCCGTTCTGCCATGCCCCTCTGTCATGATGCCCTGCTCTGAAGCCAGCCAAGGAAGAACGGAAACCTCCACAAACTATAAGCCAAAATAAGCCTCTCTTCCTTTAATTTGTGGGTGTCGGGTATCATGTCTCAGTGATGAGAATTTGACTAAAACATTCATCAACAGAAAAATTATGTTTTACACTGAATTTCATGTTATTCATTCTCTTTATTTTTTAACCGTAGTAACAAGTAGGCATATCTACCCTGTCAATATATGGCTTAGTTTTTCTTGATTTTCTTTATATACACATATATTTTTTAATACATGCACAGTCTTTTATTACAGATTCATATTTGCCATTCAGCATCATTTTGAGATCATCTGTATGATGCCTATACTTGTATTTTGTTCATCTCTAATCTATGACAATCATTTTGTTTTGATATTTATTTCACCAGTCTACTATAAGTGTAGTATAGACAGCTAAATTAGGTAAAGATATTATAGGCAGTCAGACAGGGGTGGGCCCCACAGGGAGTCAGTACAAGGAATGAATACATATTATGACACATTAAAACATGATGGGTAGAGGCACTTGTGTTGAAGGCCAGGATTTATGATAAAGACAAAATGACTAAGCCCACATGCCTCCCCAAGGGATCAGCAATATACTATAATTGATATCACCTGGTCCATTAAAATCAAGATAGATATCCATCACCCACATGGATGACACAGGCCTCAATCCTTTTCTAGAAAAGTCTTGTGCCCTTCTTCCCCATTGGATCAATTTTACCTAAGTGGCTTTACTTGTAATCTTATTGGTTAAGCATAGTTTTGATCCTATGTGATTCCCAGGTCATGATGTTGTACCCACCTGGTGATTATGCTCTATAAATATTCCTCTATGAAGTAGGGTCTGTGACAACCCACATCTAAAATCTCCTCTGTCTGACATGAGATATCTTGTTCAATAAATATTTCCTACTCTTAACCTGTATGGATCCTTAAAATTAATTCCTTGATTTTAGGGAACACAAACTTGTCATACCTGACATCTAGCACACTTGGAGTTGTATGATTCCCCCTGTATAAGATGGACATTGACCTTAGAAGAGGACCCATATGGATTTATTGTGCATGTGGTTGAACACACACAAAATTTTCCCAAGGTGTCCTTAGGGAGAGGCCATTAGACTAAAGGGCATAAATGCTTTAGCTTTACAGAGGACTTGGCTTTCTGAAGCAGGTGTTGCACTTTAGGCTCCCTCAAGCAAAGTTCTGAAGGCTCCTACTTTCTTCCATCCTTACAAACACTTTGAATTATGAGATTTTAAAATTCTAAACCATCTGGTAAGTGGAAAGTGGTGCACTGTAGAGATTTCCTATGCTTTTCACTATTTACTAAAGGAGTTGAGCATCTCTAATATTTGTTAGATGTTGTCCTTTCTATTGATTTGCAGAAGTTCTTTGAAAATTAGCAGTACTGATTTTTTATGTATTATATAATTAATCTATAAAATTTATCGTTTTCTTTTATTTCAGTTTGCCTCTTTCTTTCCTTTATCTTTAGATATAGATGAATTTTCAGTTTTTTTCTACAGCCTTAAATCATTTATTAGATCCTTTCAACTTTCATATGGGGGGAAGACAAACTTAGTAATGGTATTGCTAATAGTCTGCACGCACCCTATCGTACAAAGCTTACCACAAAATACTTTATTGCTTTCTTACCTGAAAGCTGTGGAAGTAAACGTGGTCTCTACAGAGGGCAAGCAATTAATGACAGTGAATTCCTCAGAAATATCTTTCAAGCAATGAAAGCCAGGAAATTGATGATTGAATATCCCAGATTTCTCCATACTTGGTCGCACACCACTGAGATTGTTCTACTAGCACTTCTTAGTCTCTGTCCCTCAATCTAGTTCAACAACTAAGACCATGATGAGGAGGAGGGGGAAGGAAGAGAAAAAGGGGGATGAAGGGAAGAGGGGAGGAGTTTTCAAACCCATTGTAGACTGATACAAAAAAAGGTTACTTGGATAAGGCAACTGAAAAGTAAAAATGAAATTTAAATATCAATAAAAATGCAGGGTACTCATTTAAATACTCTATTGAATGAGTCAGTAGGTGATGGGCTTTGGGCCAAGCATGAAGGCCACTGTTCTAAAACCTGCCGATTAGTATGGAGATTTGATAACAGCTCTCCCACTAGCTCACCTCCTTCTGCTCCTCTCCTTCTCTCTGGGTGTGTGACCTCTCAGACTTCTTCCAATGGGAAACTTATCTCAAAATCTATTTCTGAATAAGCTGAAAACAGCCTTATTTAATAACCACTTTTTCTACCCCAAGGTCACAAGAATATTTTTCCAAATTCTCATCATTTTTTTTTTTTTTTTGCAGAACTGGGGATTGAACTCAGGCCCTTGCGCTTGCCAGGGAAGTGCTTATTCCACTGAGCCATCTCACTGGCTCCCAGTTGGAATTCTTTTGCCCCACACTTAACACCATTTACTGAAAGAAAAAGAACCCAAATTATTCAACTAATCTCCCATTCAACCTTTACCTTCTATCATATTTCCCCATACATGTGGTTCCTAATTCTGAGATCTGTTTTGTTTAATTTTTCTAGTAGACCAACTCTGTGTCAATCCTATACCTTCTTAATTAACAATGATTTCTAAGATTTGATATTTTGTATCTGTAATTTTGAACTTCATGTTCAGAACTGTGATAGCCTTTTTATACTTTCTCCTCATATGTACATTTTTGAGCCAGCTCACACATTCGGGAAAAAGATTTGTATTGGGTTTATATAAATTATTCATCCATTGGAAATGATTTATGTCTTCCATATTATTGTGTCCTTTTTAAAAAATGTATTTGGTTGGTACAGGGTCTCACTATACAGCTTGAACTCATAATGATCCTCCTGTTTTCAGCCTTCCCAGAGCTGGGATTACAGGTGTAATCCCACTATGCCTGGTCTCGGTGTCAGCACACCTAGGGGCATGACCAGCATGGCGTGTGGTGCTGGGGATCGAGCCCAGGTTCCTGAGCTTGCCTAAGCAGGCACTTAGTCTGCCAAGCTATCGCACTGGTGCTATCCTGTCTTTATAATACTGAGATTTTCCACCTATACCCATGGTATAGAACTCATCTGGGCTTCTTTTTCAATGTCTTTTCTATATCTTGAAGCATTCTCTTAAGTGTACAGTATAACTAAATACTTTATATTTGAATTGCATTGCAAATTTAAATAAAAACACCACAATCTTTTTAGATGAAAATAAATGCAGCTCCTGCAAGCAGACACAGGAGCCAGGTTCGAGCCCCAGGCCTGCGGTGGCAACCCCACCCCCAGCGTGCTCTGAGATGGCAATTGAAACTGGGCATGGTGGTGCACAACTGTAATCCCTGCTCTTGGGAGCTTGTAAACAGGAGCACCACTATGAGTCCCATCTAGTAGTGAGACCCTGAACATCCTGGAGACTCTTCGCTACAATACAGAAAAAAAAGAAAAGAAATGCGGTGAACTTTTTTGTTTGTACCAGTAATTGATCTTAGAACCTTGTACTTCCCAGACAAGCACTGTGCCACTGAGCCATACCCTCAGCCTCTATGATGGATTTCCTAATGTGGACATCTGGGCAAACATGTTAATATCAATTCCAACAATTTATGTGAAGTTACTTTGGAAAATAAATACATGAATAATCAAAGAATCTATAGTTAAAAATAGTTTTGTCCTTTCCAATTTTATACCCTATTTTATTTCCTTGTCACTCATGAAATATTAATAGAAATAATGATAGGCATGTCTATTTTTCCTATTTCCAAGATAATGATGCTATTATTTTATCCTTGAGTATGGTGTTTATAGGTTTTCAGTACTTATCTTTTATCAGATTAAAAAGGTTCATCTTGTTCCTGGTATTTTGGAAGGATATTTTGTTTTTAATCATGCTGAGTTTTAACTGAATCCATTGAAGTAATGATATGTTTTTTTTCTCCTCTCTCAGTATGTTAATGTAGCAAATTACATAAATGGATTTACTAAAGTTGAACCACTATTGATTTCTTTGAAATAAACTGATTATTTTTTCCTATTTTGCATAGTCTTAGATTGTTCACTAAAATTTTGTTTGGAATATTTGTATCTGATTTCTTTTTTACATTAAAAGCTTGTGTGGTTTTAAAATCAAGATTATAGTCCTGTCATGAATAAAGAAGGGAAAAGTTCTTTTTTCCTTCTCTGGGGGAAAATTTATATGTAAGATTGGATTACAAACTCCTTCTAATTGGACTTATAAAGCCACACTGGACTGATATTTTCTATACTGGAAAAATTTAAACTATTGATTCAATTTCTCTGCTTGTTGCAGAATTATGTATGAATGCTTTCATTTGAGTGAGGTTTTAAAATTTGTATTTTGCCAGAAATTTTTTCATGTTAACTGATTTTTAAATACATTGGTATAAATTATATATAGTATTTTTATCTCTTTTACTGTTTCCATTGTGAAATAAATCCTATACAAGCGCATAGTGCAAGTAAACATCTCATTAATTTAGCAGTAGCCAGCTTCATAGTATGACCTTACAAATCTTGATAGTTTTCACTCTTTAAACATGCATCTAGTAAATAGTTATGGACTCTTTTACAAAGATCAATGCAGGGGAATTGATGTCATCATGATGTTAATTTCCATTCTATGAATGAATACAGTTTCCTTCTGCCCAGTAACAGTTCTTTGTGCAATCTTTTCAAAGGTGGTATATAATACTCAGGTTTTTAGATCATTCTGCTAGTGACATGAGTTCTGTTTTATATAAAGTAATTCCACTTTACATGGAAAGGGAAGAAATTAGATAGACTTCTGAGTTATTTTACCACGTAAGGAGTGCTTGTCTTGCTTGTCATGTGGGGGAATAGTATGAAGAGCAGTTAGAAAAGGAAAAAATAATCAAACAGCAGGGAGATTCTTTACAGAGAGAAGGCTCTATTGATATTTTAGGGATAGACTATGCTGACCAGGAACGCTGTCTTTTCCCTGAACACGAGTGTCTCTCTGCACTAACAGCTTCTTTTTAAAGCCCTTTCCTTCCCTTATTTACCATATACTCTGGGCACAAGCTTCTGTAAGAGTTCTCATCCTCTTCACTGTAGACTGGTATTTGAAGTTGCCCACTTACTGAGCTCTTGGTTTCCGACTCTGCAGTTCTATGGCCACCTTCCCCTAGCTTCCATCAGTGAGAGCTGAGTGTTTAATGGAGTTAAGCTCAGAAGTCTCTGCACGTGAGCTCAGGGAGGGCTCCTTTTCCACGCGGTCCCCCTGGGCCATCTTCTTCCCACTTAGGTCTGCTTCCCCCATGTCCACTTGCATTAATCCCTTCAGGCACAGGCATATGACATTCTTTTAGGTTTTCTGGGCTAGTGTAAAGGTGTTCTTTATATTTCTTTGGGAAAGCAGTTTAAGAAAGATGATCAGGTCAGCATGTTCATATACAATTCTTATTTTTATCATCTAGTCCTGTAAGAAAGTACTGGAGAATGACTCAGGGCATGGGTGAAGCTAGACGTTTTGAAGCTAGACACTTTGAATTTTTGTTCTGTTCTCACTTGCTACATAATCTGAAATTCACTTTCCTTAGGTGAAAAGGGGGATAATATCTGTCTCATAGGTTTCATAGGGATCTCGTATAATGGTATATTAATATACAGAAAGTGCTTAGCAAGATACCATATAGATAGTAAATAATCTATTTGTTACTCTCTCTCTCTCTCTCTCTCTCTCTCTCTCTCTCTCTCTCTCTCTCTCTCTCTCTGTCCCCATAGTGTTATCTGGCAATTCTCCAGCACAATCTGGAGAGCACTAATTTCAATTTTTCCAGGGCCTGTTAGGATCCTTACTATTTCTAATGGTGTCTTTACCTCAATCTGTTCTTTCTTTCTTTCTTTCTTTCTTTCTTTCTTTCTTTCTTTCTTTCTTTCTTTCTTTCTTTCTTTCTTTCTTTCTTTCTTCCTTCCTTCCTTCCTTCCTTCCTTCATTTCCTCCTTCCTTTCTTCTCTTTCTTTCTTTCTTTCTTTCTTTTCTTTCTTTCTTTCTTTCTTCTTTCTTTCTTTCTTATACTAGGCAATCAAACTCAGGACTATTGTGCTTGCCAGGAAGGCACTTAAGCCACTGAGCTATCTCCCTAGCCCCA
This sequence comes from Ctenomys sociabilis, assembly GCA_004027165.1. Taxonomy (NCBI): domain Eukaryota; kingdom Metazoa; phylum Chordata; class Mammalia; order Rodentia; family Ctenomyidae; genus Ctenomys; species Ctenomys sociabilis. The sequence continues at coordinate 30,489 of PVKA01018623.1, read as the reverse complement.
GTCTATATTTCTGAATGGTGTAAATTGCTAAGTACAGAATCCATACCTTGTTGTAGCTTACTGAGGATCTTGCAAAGTTTTCTACAATCTTCCAATCTCTACAGTAAGTAATAATAAATTCCAAAGTCTCCAAGGACTCAAGATTCATTGATTAGATAACATATTTATGTGTACATATTATCTTTCTGGCACTGTTCTAAGTGTTTGGAATGTAGCAGTAAACAAAATATAAAAATCCTGTCTCACAGAGTACATTCCAGTGGGAGAAGACAGATAATAAAAGATACAATGAAATGTGCAGTATGTAAGGTGGTAAATCTTAAAGATTTACATGATACAGGGAAGAAACAGAGTTGTGTGAGACACTACCAATTTTTAATGAATTGGTCTGGAAAAGCTTCCTGAGGGAAAAAAGGAATGAAGACCCAAAGGAGGTAAAGGAGTCAGCTCTGTGTGTTTCGCAGAGGTCATTCTAGTCAGAGAAAATAGCAGATGAAAAGGCCCTGAGGTAGGAACAGGAACACAATGAGTATATTTGAGATGAACATTTATTATGGGGCTGGAGATATAGCTCAGCTTCATAAGTGCCCACCTGGCAAGCACAAGGTCCTGAATTTGATCCCTGGTACTGCAAAACAAAAACAAAAACAAAATGATTAGATTCACAGAATGAGTCAAAAATAGAAAGAGAAGAGGTCAAAGACAACCAGAAATGAAGATTCTGACACCCTTATGAGCCACTGTTAAGACTTGGAGTTTTTAATCTCAGTAACATGAGAAACTATTGAAGGGTTCAGAGCAGAAGCCAGATGTGATTTATTTCATATTTTAACAAGATCATGCTGGTTGCAGTGTTGAGGAAAGAAAGCAAAGGCCAGGGATGAAGCTGACAGACCTGCTAGGAGACTGCTGTAATAGTTCACCTTGGATACCAAATGGCTTGAACCAAAGCCAGCAGGAGAGGCTGTGAACAGCTAGCCGAGTTGCTCAGCCTCTTTGTGCCTCTGTGGAGAGTAAGCCAAGAGGATGTAGAGCATAAGAAAGCTGCTCTTTCCACAAACACAAAGCGCCCATCCAAGGGTACTTCAATGTGAATGATTTATCTTGGGGTTGTGCAGTCCAGAGCTTCAGGGCTGACATAAGTGAGGAGTCAATGTTTTTGGCTTGAACCACTAATAATACAGAGATGCCATTAGGTGGGATGAAGATGACAACACAGAGAGTAGGATTGCCAGTGGGTAAGGGATACTTGGTGGCCTAGCTTTGGGTGTGTTTAATTTCAAAGGTCAATGAGGAATCTAGATGGAGAGGCTGAACACTTGGATAAATGACTCTGCATGGGTGGGCAGAAGTCTGGTGTAGAGACATCAACTGGAGAAATTATTAGCATATGGATGTATCTCGAAGCCAAGAGATTGAAGGAAATAATTAGGAAAGCGAATGTGGATTCAGAGTCAGCAAATTATGGCCTTCAGGCAAATCCAACCAGCTGCTTGTTTTTTGTAAATAATATTTTATTGGAACATCGCCACACCCATTCATTTATATATTGTTTCTGGCTGTGTTTCCGGTACAATCACAGAGTTAAGTGGCTGCCACAGAGATTGCCTGGTCAGTAAAGTCTGTATTTGGAGGCGAGCCTTTAGCACAGAGCTGAGGGCAAAGAGTCACAAGAATTGAGACAATGAATTTGAGATGTTTACAGGAACCAGGAAAAGATGAAGGAAAAGGAGTCACTGAGAGACCAGGAAATGAGTGATACCCAAGAAGTCAAGTGGAAAATAAGTGTTTTAAGGAGTATTTAGTAACCAGTGGTGCCAAGTACTACCAATTTGTTAAATAACAATGTGTAGCTCTTTGAGTAATGACAACCTGACCCGGCAAGTTTACAGATGAGTTTAAAAAACTGTTTTGGTGCAATGTAGGGATGTTTTGCTACTTTGAGTAGTTGAAAAGAGGAATAGGAGCCTATAGAAAAGAGTGGATGGCATAGTAGTTGTGAAAAATGTGGGGCTGATTATTTATTATTTATTATGTTTTAAAAGGTGGCAGAAATCCAGCTTGGATGTGAGGTGATACATGTAATCAACTATAGAGGGAAACTGATACAGGGTAGACAGCAATTGATTACCAGAATGATGCCTTTGAGTTAGAGGAAAGGACATAAGACATGGCGCATGCTGTGGAGAAGCTGCTCTTTATTTAGAAAACAAATGGTTGATTCCTAGAAATAGAAGCAAACGACAAATACAGGGACAGACTATGCATAAGAACAGAATCTGTTCAAATAGCTTTCATTTCCTCAGTAACATAGGCAATGTGGTCCCCAGGATGGAAGAGTGGCTCCACAGAAGATGTCCAGCGAGGGCCACATCGTGTCACTGAAGAACTTGAAGATTTGCCCATCTTCAGTGGGAGGGGCCAAAACCGTGGTGGGCGGGCAGCTCCACAAAGGAAGACCCGAAGAGGCGGAGAATCTGGTGGAAATAGCATCGTAAGTATGTGGACCTGAAAGGTAAGCTGAGACGTTGAAGGAGTCTGAAAAGAGTGACTGGGGTGCTTGGCTAAGGAATTTAAATTGGAAAGAGAGGAATGGGGCCAGGAAGGAAGTGGCATATCCCACTGGAGTTGACTTTTGGGGCCTGAGCTTCGGGGGAGTGGACTGAAAGGAGTAGGAGGTGATCAACGTGAGGTTATAATTCTGATTACAGAGAAGCTAGAGGTTATTTAAAAATGGCCCTTGGCTCATGGCAAACACATTTTGCATAGATTCTTGGTTTGGCTGTTCCTCATTAACCACTTCCAAACACAGCACTAGCTGTTATGTCTGAAGCTGGCCATGCACTGCTTCAGGGCAGCTCTTGGCAGAGAGGGCGGAGCGCTTTCCCTGCAGATTCCCGCGAGGCACACCTTGAAAAGGATGGTGGTTTTATCTGTCCCCTGATATAGGTAGGGGAACTAATGTGTACACACACAGTGTAAGTAATTTAAAGAGTGTGGTCTAACAAGGTAAAGGATTAAGCCCCAATATATCTCAGACCCTTTTATTTCTGAGTGTTTCCTGAATCTCTCCTTTCTTCCATCATCTTGTGGATATAAGAGTGCACAGGCTGAAATGGCATCAATCAGCAACTTAGGATGTCTGCCCCAGGCCAAGGTTATTTCTACCTATCCCATTACCACTCTGCAGGACAGGATACAATTTTTAATGAGGTAGATTGGCTTTCCTTTGACTAAACTGTGTCTGTCTGTCTGTCTCTCTCTCTTTCTCTCCTCCCTCTCATTATGAAAAGACTTTGTGTTGAGTGTTGAACTTTTTTTTTCTTCTAATCCTGTGGCTCTTCTCCATTCTCTTTTTTCCCCCTTTATAATTCTTTAATGAACTCACATTTTCACTTTCCACAATTTCATTTCTTCTATCTAACAGCATGGGACTTTCCATCCTTTTGACAGAGTTCTACAACAAAGGTTAATTACTTCATAATTTCATTCTCTTGGAAAAAAAAAAGCACACTAAAATTGCTAATTTTAACTGTGCTGCTTGTCAGTAGGTTCATGTAAATTCACTGTAATTAAACCAGATGTTTTCTTGTGCTTTAAAGTCAGGTGGTAATTTAAGGGAAATTTTCATTTCAACATAAAGGAGAACAGAGTGTGATCAAAGGAAGTTTTCCTTTCTCCCACCTCCTCTTCCTCGCCTTCCTTCCCTTCCCCTTCCTCCTCACCCTTCTCTGTCCTCTCTTTTCTTCTTCTTTCCCATTCCCTTTTCTTCTCTCCTCCTTTCTTTCCCTCTCTTCTTCATTTCCACATTTGAAAAATGGGGTTAATGTTGGTGAACCTGAAGAATAGTTATGAGATGAAGCAAAGAAGCCTTTACAAAAGCATGGCCCCACACAAGGTCAATGAGGATTTCACACATTTTTCTCACCTAGTTTATTCTTGGTTTGTGCCGCTCCATTTCAGGTATCCTATTCATTAGTTGGTTGGCTCATCATAAAGAAGCTTGAAATCAATTTAAGAAGAAAAACTACTTGGAGAGTATTTCAAGAAATAACAAAGCATTTTTTATAGAAAAAATAGATTTAAATTATTGCAATCTACTAGTTTTCTATTCTTATTGAGGGAATAATTTAGAAGTGGGAAGAGATGGTAATGGTTAGCTTTACCAAACCAGGACTATTAGGGTTTCAATACAGGATAAAGCAGCACACATATCTCCAGCTTATTAAACAGTGTGCACACACAGGGCATGGTGGGGTCATGTGGGGAGCGTGGATGTCTATGTCAGGTAGCCAATCACCAATTCATTCTTTCTATCAAGACAAAGAGCACTGTTTTGGTGCTGGAACACAGAAAGCAGTAAATAAAACAAGTTTCTACTCTCATGAAGCTTGCATTTCTTTTAGGGGTTAGATACTGAATCATTTTTTAATGTATGATATACTATGAGAGAAATAAACCATAAAAATCATTAGGAATGTTTGGACCAGGTATAGGACTATATATTAATTGATCATAGATAAGGATTTTTATGGATCTATTAATTCATTTCCTGCATAACTAGAGCAATAGAATCTGTACCATGGTTTTGATGACTGATTAAGCATGCAGAATATCTGCATAATGCCTTGCTCATGGTGAACATATAAAAATAACTATGTTGGGCTGGCAAGATAGCTCAGTGGTCTAAAGTGCCAGCTTAGGCAAGTTTGGCAATCTTTGGGACCATGGTTCAATCCCTGGTCTGTGCCAGCCCCGGCCCCAGGGCAGGCTGAGCCAGCCACAATAATAATAATAGTAATAGTGTCCTCCTTATGTTTTATCTTAAGATTATCTGTGTAATCATCTATAATGTGCTGAACTCTAGGAAAACTATGGTCTTAGGACTCATGCAGTTACACATAGCATTTTGTTCTTATGCTATAACTTCAGATAACATGACTTGCTGCCTTGTTATTGCCTTTATGCCTTTCCTGTTACTTTCATCTTTGCAGGTTTTATATGCCATATCTTAGTACTGTCAATGTGCCTACTGCTCACAACACGCAGCCTCCCTCCTGCTCACTGTAGCCTGAGAAATCAAATTATTGGTCTTATTACAAATGTGCATAAACTGATTCCTGAAATATGTCAGTCTTCCCTGCAATTAAAGCATATGAGCTTTAGCTGAATTTACCATCCAGAATGAAATAACATGTCTATTATATGTTTAAACATACTATATAAAAATTATATTAGTTTATTATATACTATTATTTATTATAACAATTATAGTTTTATGCTACTAGAAATTACATAGCAGCCTCAATTTGCTTATCATACAAAAGTGAAAAAATACTGCTTACTCTTTCATGTTTGGTATTAATATTAAATAAATCTTTCCTTCTGGTGATCATGGGAAATTACACAACTTAAGGGAGTATCCAACTGTTGCCTTTACCCTGTGACTCTAGTAATCCCAAATTAAAGAATTAATCATGCAGCTATGTCAGCACAAATGCCAGACAACATTTTATCCATTCTCTTTGCCACAGCACTGTAATAGCGAATGACTGAAACAACTTAACTCTCCACCTGATACATAGGTGTATCTATTCCCACAACAATGGAATATGGCAGAGTTATCAAAAGAATGGAGACATGATGTACAAACTGATACGGAGTGACTTTCAGCACCCACTAAGTGAAGAAAAACACAAGCACCATAGTAGATGCAGTACGCTAGCTTCCATATAATAACAGGAAGGAAAATATTTGCAGTTTGCAAACTCCGTTAAAGAAAAGATGAACCAGAAATGGGTGAAAATGGGTACCTGGCAAGCGTGCACTAGAAGAGGGCAGGCCATAGAAGAATGGTGGCAAGATTTGTCACAGTCTCTTCTTGTCATGAAGTTTTGACTTTTGAAAAAGGCAACTGTTTGGGTATTAAGAACTATAAAATTTTAAAAATAAAGGAAGAGGGAAGGAAAATCTCAAAATTGAAGTGAATGAGCCTAATTGGGTCCTAAAATGATTTTATAACAATTCAGAGGGAAAAATACTGAATTTCTGAACAGTGTTATTACTCTATATCCACAGAGGGACATAGCTCTGGGACATGAAAGTTGAAATCTTTAACTTAACTCAGTAGATTTATTATTTGTTGGTGAGCCTGCTGTTATAAGTTTGAAACTATTTTATGTATAATGCAGGCTAAAACAAATGAAAAAATAGATGAATGCTGAGAGAGTTTACACCATGGGAGAAGGGAAATAAATGCGTAGAATGTGCAGAGAGGTTCTGAGGTATTGGATTTGAATCAGGATGAGCTCCTGATTTAAAACAGATAAATGGTATTTTTCAGCTCTTCATACTTGGAAAAGCTGGAAGCAGAATTACCCCATGGAACACACCTAAAGCCAAAATACCCCTCTCCACTGTAAGCAACTGGAAGTCCTTAGGTCAGTGGTTGACTTTAGGGCAGGGGCAGGAACATTACAAGGGTCACCTAAAGCATTGTGCTATACCAAAAACAATGAAGAATAATGAGAAAATGTCAAAAGAATCTAAGCACCAGCTCAAAGGAACTTCCACTTCCACTAGCTGTAATGGAGACAACTGAGCATCAATACAACTGACAGGGTGGATTAGTACAGTCTCTTATAAACCTACAAATTAATCCTAAACACAGGGAGGCAAAAGAGGAGAAAGTACCTTTTCCATAAAGAATAAAACTAAGTAAGAAGGGCAGAGGGAATCATAGTTTTCATTTCATCTTTTGGTAAGCACAAATATCATACTTGATTTAGAAAAGGGGTGTCAAGTGGTAGGAAAGCCACTGAACGAATGTTTCAGTGGAATGGAATATTTACATCATCTCAAAGTATCACAGCACAGAAAATGCCCATAAAAAACAGTATTGAATTTTACAAGAAGACCTGGATGGTCCCCAGCTGAGTGAGAAATGTGATGAGAAATATAGATCAATGCATTTTGTTAAACAATGTCTTATATTCTGGCTTTGTCATGGCAATCAGATTTAGTATTAGAAATATGAACATGGATTACATATTGAATTATTTAGAATTAATGTTGAATTTCTTCAATACTATGATATTGTGGATAGGTAGGAGAATGTCCTTACATTTAAAGTCATGAAATAAAGTGCAAGAGTTAAGTGTCATGACTTGTGAAATTTACCTTTAAATGGTTAAAATGTATGTGTATATATATTTCCATATTTTAATAAAACATAAGAAATAAATGTGAAATATTAACAAATGAGGAATCTAGGTAAAAGGTCTACAGATCTTTTTGTACTGATCTAATTTTTCTATAGCTTTGGATCATTTCACAATAAAATCTTGGGCCCAAAGTATAAGAATATGTAATATATAATATATAAGTATATGTACATTGAGCCTATTGGTGCTTAGCTTGTTATATGCAAGATGTAATAAATGGTAGCAAAAATAAGACCACTTACAGCATGGTCTTCATTTACCAAGGCTTCACACATTCCATTTCAACCTTGGGTATGGTCTGGTTAAAAGTTGAAGAGAAAGCATGAAATGAAGGAGTTGTGTTTTTTTGTTCGAGACATTTCTAGAAAGGGAAATATGAATCTCTTTGGCCTTCTATCAGCAGCTTCTTCCCATATGAAGCTATGGGGCTCAGAGGGCTTGAGCTTTTCTCTGTAGCAGCAAATTACTTTGCAGCCTCTCAAAGGCACTGGGGTGCTGACATGACACATTCTACAAATTCCCCAGAGGACAATTTTTGAGCTTGGGTAAAAGCAGCGTGGAGTCAGTCAGTTCAATTCCAGAGGTTGCTCTCTGGCTCCCTGAGAGGATGCTCAGCTAATTGACGAAGGCCATTATCCATCAGAGGCTTGACCTCCTCCAGGTGAATGAGTTCCCCAGCAAATGGAAATGTGCGTCCTCCCTCTACAGAAAGAATGGGGCCAAATCCTGGCATGGAGAGGGCATTCATATATCATTGAGACCTTCTAGAAATACCTCAACTAGGTCCTCAGAAGAGCTACCAATGCCTGGTATCTTGTATGCTGATGTTTTTAATATGGAAATGTCCACATATCTCTGAGGACAGGATTCAATGTCCTATTAATGATCTTTAATATAAATTTAATTTCAAAGCATTGCTGGTCTCACATAATTTTCATAAAGGCTTTGTCGTTCACTGATTTATTTTCTTTTAGTGATGAGAATAAAGATGGGAGATGCTAAGGCATGTCTTGAAGGTGGGACATGGAACTTGCTGTTGTGCAGGGAGGTCATTCTCTATCTTAATTACTTTTTCCACTGCTGAGACAAATTACCCAACACTCAAAAATTAAAAGAGGAAAGGTTCATAGTCATTGTTTGTAAAGATTTTAGTTCAAGGCAGCATGGATTGGCAGAAGGGGATCACAAAGGAGAAACAGTTCATGGCAGGCAGAAGGCAGCAAACAGCAAAGTAGCGAAGAAGTAATAGCAGCAGCCCTCTTTCTTATCCTTATGTTGTATTCAGGCTGTGTACCCTTAGTGTGGGTAGCACTCCTACCCACGGTGAGTGTAAAAGTCAGGGTTTTACTAGAGGAATAGATGTAATAAAGACATATAAGATTGGGTTAGGATGGTCAGTCACAGGGTCAGATGAGGAAACATGCAGAGGGTGGCTACATGTTACAGAATAAGGATTCAGCCCAAGGTCTGGAGCTCACTATGGTGTTCCATGCAAGTCCATATCAGGTCAAGGGTGTATTATTGGAAGCTGATGAGTCTACACTAAAAGGCTGAAGGGTCCAAGGAGGAAGCCAAAGAGTCTGCACTAGAAGCCAGGAGACGATGCCTGAACTGAAAGTAAAGACCGCTGAAAACCTCCGAAGAAATGGAACTTCGGTCCTTCTTCATTTCCCTTTGATATTCTTTAAGTGATCCTCTACACCCTAGGGTGTGGAATTGCTGAGCTCAATGTTAAGCTTCTAAACCTCTCAAGTTGACACAGTTGATCAACCACTACAGTGAGAAAACCCTTAATCCTAGCATCACTTCATGAATCAATCCCAGCTTCACATCCTTAATCTAGCATCACACAGTCTAGACCAACCCACTTCATAAAGCCCCACCTATGACCACATGAGGCTTTGGAGGAACATCCTGATACAATCCATAACATCATCAAAGAGCTTTCCAAGTGGGCAGAGCCTTTTAAAAGAATGTGCCTGGGATGCTCTCCAGCCAAACCTTACAGTGATTTTCAGTAGTGTCTCTTCCTTACTTCACACTCAGGACATCCTGTGATAATGTAACTGTCACAAAGCCACCCTCTTTGCTTCTCAAATTTGGCCCCAAGGATACTGCTACTTTTTGAGAGACCGTGTCACATTTTCTTCCCCAAATTAGAACAGCTTCATAGTTTGAGTTGCCTTGTTATTATTATTTTTTTTTAATCTTGTGACTTAGTGCACATGTAGTAGCTCAGTTTATTGAAAGTTTGTAACATTCTGGGTATTAGTCTAATTTCTTTTTTATTAGTAAATGTTTGTAGTATATAATGTTCATATTCCCTGTGGGGAATTGGAAGATGTAAAAGATAGATTTAAAATCTTTTTTTAAATGCCCTTTTCTTTCCCTGTCCCATCCTTCTCACTTCAGCTCCTATCTTGTAAATGTTTGCAGTACATAATGTTAGTCTTCCTTGTGTGGACTTGGTACATGACATAACACTTCTTAATTCATTTTTCATCCCTTTTCACTCCCCTTCCTCATTGAGAAAGATCTATCTCTCTACTTCCTATGATCTGTGCTTTATCCCATCCCTTTTAATGTATATGATAACTTATTACATAGGGAGTATCATTAAGTCGACTTAGAGATGAGGAAACCAAAGTAGTAAGAGGTTAAGCAGTATCAGGCATAATGGACTCTAGTGTCTCCCCTCTCAATATCTGTTTATTCTATCTGCTCAAGGAAGGAGTAAAACATTTCTGAAATAATGGAGACATATCAAGGGTAAGTTGTTCATCATCTGCAGCACCTTGGAGGCACAGCCCACCCTGCAAAACTCTCCTGTAGGCTCAGGTTGCAGTTGATTTTTGCAGGGCTTGGCCAGCTTCTGAGCCTTGACTTCTCTCCTGTCTTCTTCTGCTTCCTTCAACGCTTTCTCAGTCGCCCACAGGAAACTTCCTTCATCAATCATTTGTATACCAAAATGGATTTCAGTCCCAAATTCTGGAGAAGTAAATAATGCACCCCACAAGGTCAGAGGCAGCATGAATGGAAAGGAACTGAAGTAAGGCCATGGAGAAGTGTTTCTTAGATAAATTCTAGAACTGACAAGTTGTATCCCATCGATAGGTAAGGTGGTTCCAAATTGCAGTGGGATCCTGGGAAGGAACACTAGAGAAGTTTTCAGTAGTCAAGAAAGCTTGCTGGAGGAAGTAACATTTGAGAAAAGACTTGAAAAATGAATAGAATTTGTTCTTAAGACATGAAGAGAAAGATCATTCTAAGCAGAAGAAATAGCATAGATAAGAAAAAAAAAAAAAACAGACAGGCAAGGAGTTATACATTCTAGGAGTCTAAAAGGCTTCATATTCTAGGTGTCTCCTATTAGACACATGATGGAAGCCAAACTGTAGAAAGCAAACTCATTAGACATTTGTGTGTGAGAGTGGTGGGTATGGGGAATGGAGGCCCCCCAGTTGACTTCCTGTCACTGTCGTGAGCTTCAGATACACCTCTTGGAGACAAGGCATACAGGGTGAGCAATCAGTGGATCAGAGATTAGTTCATTTTTGCATACTGTGAGTTTCAAATTCCTGTGGGACATCCAGGGAAATAAACAGTACATGTATACATTCTTTTGTTTTTGTATTTGTACAGAATTGAGTTGGCTAACTTCATGGTGGTTAATTGATTCTTAACAGGAGTGGAAACATCCAGATGAATTCAGTCAGCATAGTTGTGGATGTGGGAGACCAATTTTAAGGAGGACTATTGTCAGGACAGTATAAAAAGGGGAATGAAATGGAAGGATTTTGGTTGATTTTCCTTGGGAAAATTTCACAGTGGCTGATTTTCCTCACAGGTGTCCAGGGTTTGCCTTCACCTTCTGGCTCTAGGTGCAGACGATTCAATTTCCAGCGGCAGCCTTTTGACCTGCTGGTGTAGGCTCTCACTTCCAGTGCCACCCCTTTGATCTCTCCACACTGATCTCTCAGTCCTCATTCAGCACCCCTTTGGCTTCCTGATGCCGACTTGTACAGGGCATTGCTGTGGGCTCCAGGCCTTGCGCTGGATCCTTCAGAACTCCAGCATTTGCACACATCTTTTCTGCTCTTCTCCATTTGACTCTGTGGGAAGCCATGTTAGTCCAATCTCATAAATTCCTGTGTTCCACACAAAATCTGACTCAGAGCATACACAGTCTCTTGAGTAGCCTTGCTCAAGCCCTGCAAGCTCCTGAAAGCACTAATACAAACTTTCAATCTGAACATGTTCAGCGAAAAGATTGATACTTTACTTTCAGAAGCATTGATGTAGTCAGACCAAAGGCCGAGAAAGTGTTAGAAAATGAGAAGAGGGATATAGGCACAAAGAGTCAACCTTGAGGCCCAGTGCAAGAGACTGGCCTGAGACAGCACAGCTGACTCCAGCAGCCTCGTCAAACCTGCCCACACCTGCCAAGCCCGAGAGACCAAACCGGCCGGAGACAGCAGCTGACTCCATCGGCCTCCTGGATCCTGCTCCAAGCTCTCCCAGTGAGTGGGAATTTGCATGACTCACAAGGCTTCCCAGATCAGTGAGTGTGTGGTGAGTCTGAGGGAGAGCCATTGGCTTCTTCCCATGCACGCTACTCGGATCCCTGCCCCGAAGCCCTCCAAGCCAGTGACCGGCCTGAAACCTGAGGAACCACTAACCAGTATCTCCCTGGATCCCCTGCCCTAAAGCCCTCTGAGCGAGTGGGAATTTCCCCGACTCCCTGGGCATCAAAGTTCATTGAGTGTAGAACTCTAGGCCCACTGCGCCGGAGAGATATTTCCCAGGAATTCCCTGTGTTGTTCCCCGCCCCCGAGGCCCCAGACCCAACACAGCTCAGGCCGGTGAGAGCTCCAGGCCCGCCACACCAGAGAAGGACTTCCCAGTGATTGGCGGTCCCACCCCATGGCCCAGACCTAGTGCAGTTTGGTCTGGAGTGAGAACTCCAAGCCTACCACATTGGAGGGACATTTCTCAGCAATCCTCGGACCCACCCCATGGCCCAAAACCTAGAGCAGCCGGGCCTGTGAGTGAGGGCTCCAGGCCCACTGCGTCAGAGGGACCTTTCCGAGCCTTCTTGGGTTTCGGCCTATAGACCCAGACCCAGCAGAAGCTGGCTGACCCAGCACAGCCTACCTGGTGAATAAGAACATCCACTATCCTTTTGGGAGCCCAGAAGACCCACCAAAGCCCAGGCCCGCCCACCCAGAGAGTGATCTGCCTGACACAGGAGGGCTGACTCCAGGAATTTCCCAGATCCTCGACCCAAAGCCAGCCAAGACAGTGGGATGTTTCATTGCTTGCTCTGCATCCCAGTTTGGTTCATGCTTGCCTGACCAGGGAACCAACAGAGGGGAACCACAGGAGCTACAGCAAAAAGGAGCTGAACACAACAGCTAGATCCAAGCCGGGCGTGGTGGCGCATGCCTGTAATCCCAGCACTCGGGAGGCTGAGGCAGGAGGATTGTTGTGAGTTCAAGACCAGCCTGAGCTACAAAGTGAACTTAAGGCCAGCCTGAACTCCATAGTGAGACCCTGTCTCAAAAAGACAA
>PVKA01018623.1:0-17596 GCA_004027165.1 Ctenomys sociabilis | reverse complement strand
GGGAAAAACGCAATCCCAGACCTCGAGTCCACCAGTAAGGGTAGAGGACACTAGCTCAGCTGTAATGAATGAATTAACAGATACAGCAGCAAAAGAACAACAACAGAAAGGTATAGAGGAAATAAAACGAGAAGCAATACCCCAAATTAAAAAAGAAATATCTGAATACATAGTATCTGAAATAAAGAATGAATTCCAGAAACATTGGGCGAAAAGATAATGCTCACCCAGAACAAGTGCAGAGAGCACTATTCCAGCTGAAACGTATGAATTAACAGCATCTGAAGCAAAAACACAGCAGCAGAAAGGTCATGAGGAGAGCAAAGCAGAAATAATGTCTGAAATGAAAAAAGAATTCTTTGAAAAAAAAGAATTCTTTGAAATCATAGCATCAGAAATACAGAAACAATTCCAGAAATATACAGAGGAAACCCAACTTGGAAGAAACACTGCAGAAAAAGAATTAATAACTACCTCTAAAGAAGACATGGATAAAAAAAAATTGAGGAGATAAGAAATATGATGGATTCCTTGAATGAGCAACACAGAAAACAAATAGAATGCATGAAACAGTCAAAGAGATACAGAAGAAGTAAAAATATCAATCATGAGTCTTCAAAACCGTTTGAGTGAAACCAAAGACAGAGTTTCAGATCTTGAAGACGCCAGTGTGGCTAGTGAAAAGATCAGAAAGGATCTCTTAAAAACAACGAAAATGCAGGAAAAAATAATTTATGACCTGCAAGATGATGCCAGGATGAACAATGTGAGATTAATTAGCATCAGTGAGAATGAAGGAGTCAATACAAATGACATAAAAAGATTTGGGGAAAAGTAATTGTAGAAAATTTCCCAAATATCGAGGAAACAATCCAACATTCAGGAAACCAAAGCATACAGAACACCAAATAACTTCAACCAAAGTAAAAACACACCGAGACATATAATAGTTAAGATCCCAGAAATCCAAAACAAAAAATAATATACTGAAAGCTGCTAGAGAGAAGAAGGAGATCACATTCAGAGGAAAAGCCATCAAAATCACAGTTGACTTCTCTACACAAACAATGAAGGCAAAGAGAGCATGGAGCAGAGTTCATTAAGTACTGTACGAAAACAAATTCCAGCCCAGACTATTATAACCTGCAAAACTCACTCTTTCAAGATTGATGGAGAAGTGAAATACTTTCACTACAAAGAATAACTAAGAATTTCATGATGATGAAGCCATCCCTTCCAGGCTGAGGAAAGATGTTCTAGAGAGAGACCACAATGACCAGAACTCCATGAAGGAGAATGGAAGGTACCCACTAAGCAGGACAAACAATTAAACACAAGACACAAAGGAGTACACAACACCAGGTAAATATCATGACAAACATAAGTCAGTACATTTCAATTATAACCATCAATGTAAACGGACTCAATTCTCCAAGTAAGAGAAATAGACTGGCATAGTGGATTAGGAAACAAAATCCAACAATATGCTGTATACATGAAACACACTTAATTCAAAAGGATGTTCATAACTCAAAGTCAAAGGATGGAAAGCAATACTACATGCGCCAGCTCAGAGAAAAGCAGGAGTAGCAATTCTGTTCTCAGACAGTCTCAACTTCAAACCAAGAAGGATTAAAGGACACAAAGTAGGCCACTATATATTGGTCAGGGGAAAATTCAAGAGCAAGAGGTAACACTCATAAATATCTAGGCACCAAACACATGAGCACCTAAGTATGTAAGACAAATCTTAATGGACATGAAAAACCTAGTATCTAAGAACACAATCTTGACTGGTGACCTTAACACACCCTTACCTCAAAAAGATAGATCAACCAGAGAAAAAATTAGGAAGGAAGTAGCAGAACTGAACCAGAGCTTGGAACAAATAGACCTGGTGGACATATACAGAGTGTTACATTCAACCACAGCTGAATACACATTTTTTTTTAGCTGCACATGCGTCATTTTCCAAAATAGACCACATACTAGTGTAGAGATCATGTGTAAGTATATGCAAGAAAATACAAATTATCCCATGCATATTATCTGACAACAGTGAAAATAAATGACGAAAGAAACCAGAAAAACCTGCTAAATCCATGGAAATTAAACAACACCCTACTCAACAATCAATGGCTCGCAGAAGAAATTAAACAAGAAATTCAAGAATATCCATAATTCAATGAAAATTCAAGCACAACTTACCAGAGTTTACGGGATGTGATGAAAGCAGTTCTTAGAGGGAAAATCAAAGCTATGAGCTTACACATTAGGAAAACAGAACAGGAACAAATTAGCACCCTAATGTTGCACCTCTGACAACCAGAAAAAGAAGTGCAAACAAAACCCAGAGTACAAACATGGAAAGAAATCATAAAGATTAGAGCAGAAATTGATTCAATTGAAATGAAGAAAACAGTTCAAAGAATCCACAAATCAAAAAGTTGGTTCTTTCAAAGACAAAATAAAGTTGATAAGACTCTAGCCAACCTCATCAAAAAGAGGCAAGAAAAAATTCAAGTACATGCAATAAGGAATGGAAAAGGTGAAATCACCACAGACCCAGTGGAAATTCAGAAGATTATCAATAGTTACTGTGAGAATCTTTATGCTCAGAGAATAGAAGACACAGATGAAACGGACAGATTCCTCGAAAGGTACAAATTACCAAAATTGAACCAAGAAGGTACAACAATTCTCAATAAGCCAATAATAGCCAACGAAATACAAAACGTAATGAAAAGCCTACCGACAAAGAAAAGTCCAGGTCCTGATGGATTCACAACTGAATTTCACAAGAAATTTGTAGAAGATATAATCCCCATACTCCACAAACTCTTCAATAAAATTGAAAAGGAAGCAGTCCTCCGAAAATCATTTCTGGAGGCAAGCATAATAGTGATTCCAAAACAGGAAAAGGCACAACCAAAAAGGAGAACTACAGGCCAATCTTCCCCATGAACATAGATGCAAAAATACTCAACAAAATCCTGGCAAATAGAATACAGCAAATCATCAAGAAGATAACACAACATGACCAGGTAGGATTCATCGCAGGGATGCAAAGATGGTTCAATATTCAAAAATCTATCAATGTAATATACTATATTAATAGACTGAAATCTAAAAACCACATGATCATCTCAACTGATGCTGAGACAGCTTTTGACAAAGTCCAATACTCATTCATGTTCAAGGTCCTACAGAAAATTGGAATAGATGGACTCTACCTTAACTTGATGAAAGCCATCTATGACAACCCAAAAGTTAATACAATCCTAAATGGGGAAAAACTGGAAATTTTTACTCTTAAATCACGTACAAGACAAAGATGTCCTGTATCACCCCTCCTATGCAATATAGTCTTAGAATCATTAGCAACAGCCATTAGAAAAGAGGGAGAAATAAAGGGAATAAGAATAGGTAAAGAAGAAGTTAAATTATCACTATTTGTAGATGACATAATACTTTACTTGGAAGACCCCAAAAATTCCATCAATAAACTACTAGAACTGATATGGAAATTCAGTAGCATAGCAGGATACAAAATCAATACTCAAAAGTCAATAGCATTCCTCTACACAGATAACAAGCACACTGAAAGGGAAACAATAGAAACAATACCTTTTACAATAGCACTGCAGAAAATGAAACATTTTGGGATTCATTTAACCAAGGAAGTCAAAGATCTTTTCACAGAAAATTACAACACCCTAAGAAAAGAGATTGTAGAGGATTTCAGAAAATGGAAAGATATTCCATGCTCGTGGATAGGAAGAATCAACATCATGAAGATGGCCATACTCCCAAAATTGCTGTACAGATTCAATGCACTCCCTATCAACCTGCCACCAACATGCCTCACAGACATAGAGAAATCATTCCTACAACTTATTTGGAACCACAAAAGACCTAGAATAGCAAAGGCAATCTTGGCCAATAAAGACAAGGCAGGAGGCATCACAAGTCCTGACTTGAAATTATACTACAAAGCCACTGTGATAAAATCAACATATTATTGGCAACAAAATACAGCTGAGGATCAATGGAATAGATTAGAAGGTGCAGAAGCATCTATGAACATACTCAGTCATCTGATCTTCAACAAAGGGGCAAATCATACTTCCTGGAAAAAAGATAGCCTCTTTAACAAATGGTGCTGGAAAACTTGGCTTTCTCCATGCCAGAAACTAAATCTTACCCAGTTCTATCACCATGCACTAAGTTAAAGTCAAAATGGATTAAAGATCTAAACATTAAAACAGAAACACTCAATCTCCTGGAAGAGAAAGTAGGAGGAACTCTTGAAGACATAGGGGTAGGTAAAGAGTTCATGAACAAACATATATTCGCATGGGAAGCACTTGAAAGAATCAACAACTGGGATCAACTCTTCTTCAGGAGCTTCTGCATGCCAAATGAAATGGTCAACAGAGTGAATAGACAACCCACAAATTTTGAAAAAATCCTAATAAGCAATCAGACAAAGGTCTGCTCTCTAGAATATATAAAGAACTAAGATATAATAGGGCCCTCAAATTTAAAGACCCAATTCAGAAATGGGCACCTGAGATGAATACACAGTTCTCAGAGGACGAAATTAAAGAAGTAAATAAATATATGAAATAATACTCCACATTGCTAGCCATACACGAAAGGCAAATAAAAACAACACTGAGATACCGTCTCACTCCAGAAAGAATGGCTATCATAAGGAAATCAACCAACAACAAATGTTGGAGAGGTTGTGGGGAAAAGGGAACACTTTTCCATTGCTGGTGGGAATGTAGACTGGTACAATCATTATGGAGGTTAGTGTGGAGACTCCTCAAAATAGTAGGACTACGAATCCCATTCAAGCCGGCTATCCTCCTACTGGGAATTTTCCCAGAGGAACTGAAAACATTGTATCATAGTGATATATGTGTACCTATGTCTACAGCCAAACAATTTGTGATAGCCAAATCTTGGAAACAACCAAGATGTCCATCACATGAGGAATGGTTGAAAAAGATGTGGTATTTCTATATAATGGAGTTATAAAGAATGATAAGCTTGAAGCATTTATATTGAAGTGGATGCCACTTGAACATATACTCATAAATGAAATAAACCAGACACACATGTGTAAATATCGTATAGTCTCCCTAGTATAAGAAGCGAAAAGAAGAAATACAAATGGAAATGTACAAGAACAACTAAAAACAATTGAGTCAGATAAGGCAAAGTGAATGGCATATGCTGCAGGATACTAATCAGCTTTTCTTCTGGACGGTTAACAACCTAAGTTCACAGATCAAAATTGGAGAAATAGAAGAGCCGCAAGGCCAGCCAACATTTTGGCCCTATTCTTTCAAGGTCAGCAAAGACTCAGGACACAGGAGAACCTGTACTGCAACATCATGAAACTCAGTTGAGCTCCAAATTTTCTGAACAAGGAGATTATGGAACCACAGAGAAAAGAGACAGAAGTTCTATAGTGTGCCTGGGGAGAGTCACGTGGAGAGAAAACTTTGTCTCAGGCTCTCACAGAGAGCAAACTGGTCAAGCATTGGCCGTGACTCATCACACATGGATGACACAAAGGATCTACAGAGTAAGGTGCAGGATTACAAGATAAACCGTGAGCGGACTTCACTGACCTCATAAGAAACAAAAAGTACATGTTTTGGTATATCTTACTCTATCTAAGTCTTAACCATCCAGCAGAAAAGCATAAAAATGAGGTATACAATGCAGGGCTGTAATAACAAGTTGAGCTTTAAATGGCTATGGTCAACAACTTCTTCAGATAACTGATTATTGTTGTGGAATGCTGGACTGTGTTGGATCTTGTTGTGGAGTTCAAGCACCTAAATTAGTTGAATGACAATGGGGGCCCATCTTTGACAGGTGCAGACAAAGAAAAGCATACAGAAAGGAAGAATCATGATGTGTGTGTATGGACAGCACAGTTGGGATAGATAACGCCATGTTTCTACATAATTGTATGAGAGGCAAGATTTGCACTAATGGTGGTTGGACAGGATATTATGTTGGCTTCTAGTACTATGGACAAGCACTAGGAAATTAACAAGGAAGAAAGTATTAATTCTTGAATCTTTGATGTAGTTCAATTATAAATATATGATACATAAACAGCTACACTATTTTAATTTACTGAGAAGAGACATAAGCTATAATAATGTCTGTAAGTATAATATCATGTATGCACCTTCTACGATACCAAAACATTATGAAAACAGTTTGCAATGTATTAATTTGTTGAATTCATCTTGTCAAGATATCTTAGAACTGTCTCATTGGTATTTGTACTTCAATAAAATAAAAAATAAGAGTCAACCTTGAGTACACACTGACAGCAGAGCTGCATTGTTCTTGGGAGCAGTGCCTCTTGGAGTTGTGCAATGCATGGCCTATGTGGTCGTTCATTGCCAATCTTGAGGAAAGATGGAAAGATTAAAATATAGGAAAGATAAAAGCCTCATCAGTGCCAACGCAGTCCTGTGAGCATGTTCACAGCATTCATTCCCTAGTAAGTCAGCCTCACTTACTCACCATCCTCTTCAGTCTGCACCACCAGCTCCTCACTCTCCATCCGTCCCTCAGGGTTAGACAGAAGCAGCCGCAGCCTGATGGTCATGAAGGGGCGCAGGCCTCGCAGGGTGTAGTGGGAAGAGGTCTGGATGATCTCTTCAGCTTCATACTGCTGCTGGTTGAACACGTACTGGTACTGCACTGTGAGGTTATAGCTGTGGCAGCGGGTCACTGCATAGCCAAAGGGCTCCCACTGCAGAGTCAGCTGCCGGGCTCGGATGTCCACAATCTCCACATTCTGTGGGCCATGAACAGGGTCTGCAAGAGACATACAAGACACAGAGCCTCTGAGGAGACTACAAAAAGATTCTACATGGTTCTTCCAAAACTGTCTCAACCACTCAATACCAGCCTTTGTCATTTTTGCCAGTGCAGTGTAATTACATCACACTTTTTCTTTAAATCAATCACCCCTTTCTTATTTAAAGATATACATCCAGGAGAAAGCATAAATACATGAAGTGAAAACTTGCCATGTATCACTTGCCATAACTGAATGCTAACTACAAAAATAAGTGCAAAATTGTTAAATTCTTTAGGATTTATGAAGGTGTCATTGAATACCATCTTGGGTTTGCCAACAGCACAGACGACAGCTGCTGGACTTCTGACCTAGCTCCTGTTATTTAATTGGCCACCTCCTCTCTTTGGAGGTCAGTGTCCTCTCTTCAGTTAGCATCATTCAAATGAGCAAGTTGGAAAATGAGTCAGACTCTTGACACAGCATTCAGTCTATTGTCAAGGTCACTATGTCCTTTGGGCTCTGACTTCCAGTTTCACCTTTCATGGGTGACATACTGCATCAGTTCCTAGTGTTCTACAACAGCTCTTTACTCTTTTTTCCTTTCCCCTCAAGTCCTTCAGGAATATGACCAAGCACAGATGACCAAGGATTCTCAACTTAACAATATCCCTCATCCATTCCTTTCCAGAAAGCTTGGCCTAGGAGCCAGGGAGATGGCTCAGTAGAATAAGCACTTGCCTGGCAAGCACAAGGGACTGAGTTTGATCCTCAGTTCTGCCGAAAAAAAAGCTTGGTCTCAAAACCGTATTTATTTGGGATTACCTGTGTCTTATGCAGAGTCATGACTTATAACCCACACAAGTTACATAGATGTCTTGTACAAAATTATAGTACTGGGCTGGGGAGATGGCTCAGTAGAATAAGTGCTTCCCTAGCAAGTGCAAGGGCCTAAGTTCAATCCCTGGTTCCACCAGGAAAAAAAAAAAAAAATCATACTATGATAATTAGTATTCTAAGTGAGATATTTACTTTAAAAATCATGTAAAACCCAGTCTATATCAGGTCTAAGCATTTTCATGCTGGAAACATAGGTTCTTATGGCCCTGATGCCATCCTAACTTTTTTAAAAACGTATCTAGTACAGGGTCTTACTATGCAATTTGGACTCCTGTTTTTGGCCTCTTTAGTGCTGGGATTGCAGGCTTGAGTTACCACACCCAGTCTCAGTGGTGGCCTCAGCACTCTGGGGGGTGAGGCCCATATGGCATATGGTGTGGGGAATCAAACCCCAGTCTCTGCACTTTCCTAGGCACACATTTGGTCTGTTGAGCTATCTTTCTGGCCCTGCCTTCCTAATTTTTTTGTGTCAAATTCTCTTGGCTGGGAAACTACTGATTAAATCAGCATTTTCCCCATGATATCTCTTGCACTTAGTCAAGCTACTTAATTCTTTGGGTTCACTTTTTTTTTGTTTCTTTGTGAAATGGTAAAAGTAATAGTAGCTAACCTCTACAGGGGAATGACGTCAAATTGCATATTTACAAGCAGGTAGGAGTGTATCTAGAGTTAACAATCATTCCATATATGATAGCTCGAGTTTTCTGTTGGCTTAAAAGTAATAGAAATGTTACTAAAATGATGATTAGGACACTGTCACCATTCCAGTTCCCTTTGAGCATTTAGGGAAGGGCACCAGCTAAGCTTTCCAACCTATTCCTGGGGGAAAATGTAACTTGTATCAGAAGCTTAGCAAGGAATACACTTCACTGAAATGTCAGAGAGTCCAGAGAGCCAGCCTAGAGCAGCTCATCCGGCTGCTGGTGTGAGCCTGCTAGAGCAAGTGGTATGATGGCTTCTGATCAAATCAGGAATTCATGGTATCTCTTACAGCTCAGTTGCACATGCTCATAGGCCCTTTATGGCAAAGAGAACTTAGTGTCCCCAAACCACATGTGTGACTTTGAGAACATGATATGGACTAAGCTGTGACTGAGGGCCTACTGTGCTGGACCCAGCTCCAGCCAACTGTAACTGCAGCTGCTTAAACATCTCAGAGTGGCATGGGCTGCAGTGAATACAGATGCACAAGCTTTGGCGTATCAAGAGCTGTTCATCTAGGAACCTTCAGCAGCTCCACCAACCCAACCCAGCTGGAACTGGCAAGGAGGCTGTTCATCCTCACTTAGGACCTCCAAACACTTCTCCTGTGGGTATACCTTCAAAACCACGGCCAACCCCAATAAAACAGAGGAGGTAAACACCCTCAAGCACACTCTCCTCACTTAGGAATGAAATCAGAGGTACATGAGACTCATTAAATTTCAAAGCTAAGACCACATTTTGTTAAATATCTTAAAATGCAGCTTATTGCATGTTAAAGTGATTTCTGTGATTTCCAATGTGGCTTTAAAAGCACAAACAAAAGAATAAGAACCAAATACCATCAGTGGAGCAGCAGGCATAAGTACTAGGCAGTCTCTCTGCAATCACTGCAGAATTCTGAGGGAGGTAGAGGGTACTAGCCTGTTTGACAGATGAAGGAATCAAGGGCCAGACAGGTCAGTAAGTTTAACAGGGTCATCAGCTTAGCAAGTAGATAAATGGGGCTCTGAACTTGCATCACTCTGATCCCAAGCCTGGTACACTAGGTAAAAAGGGCCTTACTAAGCACCAGTGGGATTGATGCATGCTGAATTTTCTAAGTCCCATAACAGCTTGGAGGAAGGCATCACCAGTGAAATACTAGAGAAAAGCAAAGTTTTTTGAGATAAAATGATTGTTCTATAGTCACCCAGTGAGAGGTGTGAGTAAGATTGAAGTCTCTGAGAAACCTTTGGGATTTCTCTGTATACTGTGACATCACTAGAAATTGATACTGGGAAAGGAACGTCACTGTGAGGCATGTCACAGCCCTCAGGAAATCTGGGGAGACCTAAGAGAATGCTGGGGGAAAACCCAAATGCTGTGAGGCAGAAACTGCTTGATCTTCAAGGGCCTAGGGCTCACAGGAAGGGAGGACACTGGGACTTAAACCAACTCAGGGCCAAGCCCACCACTAGGGCCCATATGTGGTCAGCCTCCATTCCCTTGCCTACGTCACACCTGTGCAGGTGTACGCTTTAAATCTTTTCCCTCTTTTAGAAGAAAAGAACATCCAGGGACAATTTTATATAAGGCCAAGGGAAATTATAAACCTGCTGCACAGCAAAGTCTCTCTCCAAAGCAAGAATGTGGGTGCATGAGAAAACCCCCCAGGTCCTTTGAACTGTGGTTAAGTGTCAGAGCAGGGCTTGAAGCCAGACTCTCGCACTTAGTATCTGAGTGACCTTGGGCAAGGATACTTCATCTTAGAGCCTCCATCTCCTCATCTATAAAGTGGAAATTATTGCACTAATCTCCAAGGGCTGTTAATGAGCATAAAATGAACTGTAAAGAGAGAAAATTGCCTTTCCCTAACAGTGGGTATTCCTCTTACATGGAATTGCCTTTCTTGGAAAAATGCCTTAAGCTTCTTGTCCAGAATAGAAACTATATTCCCAGAGCCTTGCTCTCCCATCACATGGAGTCTTTAGAGGAAAACATACTTTAAGTTTTGAGTGATTTGGATTGAGCAGGAGTACAAAAGTGAATAAATGGCAGCATATTAGGGGAGCATGAACTGACCATTCCTTACATGACTCTTAGGTCTTTAACAGGGTCACCCAAACACCAACATGTCTGCTGTCCTTAGATCTCTTGTGTATTCCAAAAAGCGCTGAGATCAATTTACTTTTGGGCCCAATAAGATATCTTATACGAATAACACACAAAGCAGACTTGGAACACATATCCGTATGTTACCAAGATCTTTGAAGACATTTTTTAGGAGAACACCGGCTCCTAAAACATTCATGGAAGTCTCAAGCCAACTGCAAGAGGGAGGGAGGACTCTGGTGGGCTCATGGGTTAAATCCATGTAGATGAAAGTATTTTGTAAAGTTGAGTGATCTCATTTGAAGAAAAGGGCAGGTGGTAGCTATTTATCAGGCAGCAGCTCTTAGGCTAGGTGTCACCCTTAACTCTTGCCTTCAGAAAACAATTTTATGGCATAGGAAATTGAGGCTCACGGAAGGGACATAACTCCCTGAGGGCCACTTAGCTGTGTCCCCAAACTCCCAGGGTTCTGTTACAGCACACTCAGAATTTGCCATACTGTTCAGGAACTCCTTGTTCAGATCTCTGTTTCCTGCTAGACTGCCAGAGATGATGTTCTGTTTGTCCAGCAGCCCCAGAATGTGTCACAAAGTCTGTCCAAAGCTCTTCTGTGAGATGCACAGACAATGACCTGTTCTTGGGTCCTCTGACTCCACAGTCCCTGATCTCTCCCTCCAGCATGTCAGCAGAGTTGTGAAGACAAACATTTTTTTTTTTTTTTTTTGCATTCAAGTAAGATGTCCTGAAATCTTGTACAAAAAAATCTAGTTTTCAGGATATGTAATAGAAGTGTTCACACTCTCAATCTGACCCCCTACACCTGAGCCGCTAAACCCAGCATTGGCTCTAGTAATTGCTTCTAGCAAGAAGAATCATGCATTTACATTCTGATTGGCACAAACAAGTTGAAAATTGCTGAAAAAACTTTGTGTGTGCAGTGGACACTGGTTTGTTGAATTTACATCTCTTGTATAAATACATACTGATCTTGAGCCCATGCTTTCTGCATCCAGATAAGGCCCTGTCCATATGACTTTCTTGAGTACCAACTCACAGGCCAACAAGGAAGCAAACAGTAGAAAGAGAGAGTGGCTCATCAGGCCAGTAGGAAATCATCCTCTCATAGAAAATCAAAACGGTTTGGCCTTGGAGTTCACTTTCTAGATGCCCTTAGACTGGGCCCAGAGGCATTGCCTTGAGCTTTGTCCTGGCTCCTGTCACAGTGTTCCCCTCTTCCATGGTATGGGGTCAGCAGCCAATGGGGTGTGCTTACCTGAACCCTGTTTTCTTTCCTCACAAGACACTGGGTCTCTTTTATCCCAGAATTCTTTGCCCCACGTTATTCCAAACTCACTTACAGGGTCTGTGTGATCCTCTTCCCTAGGTTTGCCCTTCCTGTGAGCACTGCTAAGACCAAATGTCTGTTGGCAGGATGCAGACTTAAAGGCTGAGATCTACACATGTGTGTGAGCCTTTGGGATGAGGGACAGCATTAGGTAACAAAAAAGCAGGGGAAGATGCTCTGTGCCTTCACTTGTACTCTAATCCCAATATTATCCATGCTTTTGCATGGGTTAGGAAAGGGGGCTGTGCATGTGTGCATGCACACACATGTGTGTGTCATACTCTAGACCTATAATCACTTCTCTCTTTTCTACATGGGATCTCTCTAAAATGCTGTTTCTGGCCTAAAGTATCACTTTCAACCTAATAGTTGAGCTCAACCTGCAACTGACTCCTTCCCACCCATAAGTCCTTTGCCTCATTTTTCCAGTGATCACTCCTCAAATCCTATGCTCTAAAAAATGTGTGGCATCTGGAATCCTTTTATACCTTCCTACACTTGACTATGTTATTCCTTCAACTCAAATGTCAACAATAAAGACAAATCTCTGTCTCTGTCCCTGTGTATCTATCTATCTATCTATCTATCTATCTATCTATCTATCTATCTATCTATCATCTATCTATCTATCTATCTATATATCTATCTATCTATCTATCATCTATCTATCTGTCTATCTATCTATCTGGTGGCAGAAATCAAACTCAGGGTTTTGCACCTGGCAGGTGGGCACTTAAGCCACTGAGCTATCTTCCTTGTCTCAAAACCATTGGTTAGTATAATCAAGGCCAAGTGCCAATGCTACTCTTTGCTTATAACTTTCCCCAACAGCACCTTTCACCCAAAATGAATCTTTTAAACCATTGATTTGGGGAAAAGGCACAGCATCCGTCAACTCTCTTACAAATATGTATGGGAACTGCTTGAATGTTTGGTCACCTTTACCTCCCCTGCTAGCCAAGGAGAATCTAGAGCTCTTTAATTTTATAACTAGAGCCTTCAGCTGATAGATAGCTGGGTGGAAAGATGCATAGATGGATAGATGGATACATGTTTAGAGATAGAAAGATAGATAAGCAGACAACAGATACATAAGAAAATCTACAAAGTAGTTATGACTAAACAGAACAGAGTCCCCAGTATGGTATAGAGCAAGAATAATAAGGGGTGAGTGAGAGATGTCTTTACACTACATTGTTAAGGGTAATCATGTGGTTAACTCAAAAGTGGGTCCTTTTTTGTTTTATATGGACTTGCCTCTGTCCCTGCTGTCAATGGCTATAGCTGTAGAATCTCCTAATGACCTTAATCAAGGCAGAACATCTTATTTAAAAAAGAGCAGTAAAGCAGATTTCCAATTCATGAATTTTCTATGTATTCATCTTTGGATGTGGAGTTGGCTGGGACATATGTACTGTGCAAAGGTGAACCTAAATTGAGATAATTTGGGGCATGGAGCTGAAAATGTAGAGGTGGATAGCTTGTATGTAAAATTAATTTTTTATCCATTTGGAGATGCAATTTGAGTTTCTTTCAAATTAAATTGCAATGGAGTCCTGGACAGCTGGAAGCATTATTGCCAACATAATTTGATACTGCAAGAGCAGTAATACGTTGAGAGATATTTCAATGTGACCATTAATGTGCAATTTCTGCATGGAAATGATACACAAAGGGTGGGGGAAGAGGTAAAAGCAACAAAATTAAAATCCATCTTCCTTCCAGCATCACCTAAGCCCACTCTTTTGCTTACTTTCTACTACCTCTTGTAATTTATTCCAGATGTTCAGTGGGCAGAGACATTGTATGAACATAGCTATCCTGACAACAAGAATCATCAGAAGCAAGACATACTACCTTGTCACATGTTACCTGTTGAGAAGATTACCTGGTTACTCCACTCTGGTGGAAATGCTAGAGAAAAGTCAATTCATCCACTTGTTCATTGGCTCATTCATTAATTAAAATGTACTTGTTGCACTGGAAGGAAGTATGACTTCGTGAATAGACCACTGGTTTTATGATCATCTGTCTGCTGCTGGTATGCATAATTTTTCTCATGTGTGAAAGATGAGTGCTACTCCTTGCTTCTTGGGACCACTAGATCAATCAGGAGACAATATCCTCCAAACTCTTGGATAGTACTTGAAAAAAGCTATATTCTTTAAAACCCAGAAAAGAAGGTGAAATGGGATGGCCATTGAGACAAATGGGAGTCTTGTAGGCTACTGTGGACTCTTGGCCTGGTATCTAATGTAGGTGACTGCTGGACTCATGACAGTTTAACCAACTGTCATTTGGAGGCAGTGAGCCCCCTGCTATTTCCTTCAGATATTTTTATATTCATTCCTATCTTTCTATGAACATTTCTGAGATGGTCAGGCATTCAACATAAAGGAAAATGAGAGAGGTTTCTAGTCCTCATGGAACTCATTTTAGGGGAACACAGACACAACCACTGTGAAGGATAGAATAATCAAAACCAAGGAGTCTTTTGCAAAAGGAGTGTTGGCCCCTTGGGGACCACATAGCAGAAAGACACAGCCTAGTGCTGGGAACTCATCTGAGCCAATTTGAATGTGACTCTTGAAAAATCCTGGCATTCTTTTTCTGTAGAAACTGAAGTCATCAAAGAAAGTTGAGGTGAGTGAAGGTTAATGATCCATTCATAATTGTATTGTTAGGTTTTAATAAAAGCAAGTCTCAGGCTGCATTCTACCTCACTGTTGAACTTTCATTATACAAGTCTTGATTAACAACCAAGTACAAAACAGGACAATCTCCACAAATCTCAGTGAAGGCCAAGAAATCTGTTCTTTTAGGGGATCTGCCTCCTTAGAAGTAGGTGTCACAATATTCTAAAGCGGGAGTAAGTGGTCTTTTTTTGGTGGGGGGGTGAAGGTCCATATTGTAAATATTTTGGGTTCTGCAGGTCTGACAGTCTCTGCTGCTCCTGTTCTGTTTTTACAGTGCAATTACAAACACAGACAACATACATACAAATGGGTGTGACTGGTTTTAATACAAGTCTATTTACCAGGCAGGCAAAGGCCATGGGCTACAGTTTACCTACTCCCACTGTAGGAGCAAAATAAGTGAACCTACCTGACAGCTGGTTAAGGGGACCAGCAATGGTCCTAAGCCCATGGCTCCCTAGGACCATTCAGGAATCAAGGCGAGGCATCATCCCTAGGGACAAAGGTTAAAGGTCCTACTAGCTTCTCATTATGTAAGTCTGAAGAATGCTTATAACATCTTGGGGCTGGGGCTATAGAAACGTGCTTGCTTGGCATGCACAGGACCTTGAGTTTGATACTCAGCAACATCAATCAATCAATCAATCAATCAATCAATCAATCATAAACAGTAATTTGGCTAGCCCACACCTTGTGAATTTCTTCAGTCTCACCAATTCTGTTTCTTACGTCAATTAAATAAGATTCCAACTTCAAGGAAAGCAACAAATCTGTGATTCTGAGTATGTGAATTAGCAAAATAAAGGTTGTTGGTCAAGGTATTCCATCAGAAGCACACAGAGAAGTTAGAGCTGCCTCTGAGGAACAGGTTTCTCTACTGCAACACCAGTATGCCTTCCTGAATGCTGCGTTCTTGCCTGAAAGGCTCTCAGTACTGACTTAGAGCTTGACCTGTAACTTATCCACAACATTCCAAAGAGTGTAAGATTAAATATACCAATAGAATGTTGGGCTGGGAAGCCGAGAACACTGCTGTGCAGGAAGTGAGTTTGGGCAAACGATGCTGGAATTTAACAGGTTAAGGAACAGGGAATGTCTGGGGCTGGGAATGAGGGAGGAAGACTGGGGAGTGGGGAGTGTGAATGCCAAGCACTGCACAAAGGAGGCATCATATATGAAGTCCAGGTGAAATGAGCATTGGAGCAAATGGCCATTGAGATTCTAAGGCAAAAGATGACAGTCTAGGGCAGTAGCCACTTCTGTTTTCCACCAAACAGATGAATCCAACATAGCTATGTTCTAATCCACACTGGACATTACCCTAGTTCCTTCTACCATCTCCAAAAATCAAATAAGAACAACTAGCAGCTTTGTGTGTGTGTGTGTGTGTGTGCATTTTAAGGAAGGGTCTACAGGGTGTTCAGGGACTTACTACTAGATTGGACTCATAGTGAATCACCTGTCTACAGCCTCCCAAGAGCTGGTAATACAGGGGTGTGCCAACACTCCCAGTCTCAATTGCCATCTCAGTGCTTCCCATGAGTGGGGCCAGCATGGCAGGCCCAGGGATCGAATCCCTGGCTCCTGTGTCTGCTTGCAGACCTTTAATCTGCTAGTCCTTCAACTAGCAGCTTTAATGGGACAGTGAGAGTATTCATTATCAAAAGTAAAGTATGGAACACGTTCACTCTTTTAATAAATATTTTTGAGTTTCTATGTGAGCCAGGAAAAATCTGGAGGAACTGTGAACCAAAAAGATAAATGTCCTCTGTCTTTAGCGGGCTTGTATCCCATTAAGGTCAAGGGGATTAAATAACACGTAAGGGCAAAAAGTAAGTAGCATTCCAGTTGGTAGTAGGTCTCCATAGAGACAAACCAAGAAAGACAAATTGGAGGCCTAGCAGAGACTTTCATCTACAATTTTATTTCTTTGCAACAACTCCTTAATTTTTCTTCACCTTTCTTTCCATTCAGATTAAAGTTCTTAATTTCTTTCATGGCATAGCTTAAAATATTTATTGAGCAACCTTATGGGATGGCAGCCTAGCTCTTGAGGACTCAGCATTAACAAAAGTAGACAAGGTCCCTGCCTCCCTCGAGCTTAAAATGTGGTGGAAGAGACAGACAAAAACAAGCATAGTGGCAATCATTCATAGAAGCTCAAAAAATTGTATGTGTCCAGAAAATAATATGTGGTATATTATCAGAGGGTAATAATACAAATAAATACTTTGAAGAGTACAGATATGGGACAAATGAGATCTTTTAAAAAGTGAACTAGGTGGTGGGGTTTGATCCCCTGCATACCATGCCAGCCCTACCTTCGGGGTGTACAGAGATGGCAAATGACACTAGGTGTGGTGGTGCAAACCCATAATCCCAGTGCTTGGGAAGCTGAAAACAGGAGCATCGCTACAGTCTGATCTATATAATGAGACCTGTAGATCCTGTAGTTAATACATAAAAAAAGGAAAGAAAGAAAATAAAAGTGAACTAGGTTGGGTGAGGGAAGGAGACTCTAAAGATGTAGCATTTGGACTTTCTTCCATCCCTGTTCCTATTTTTCTCCCAGCTTCCACTCTTCTTTGGGCCTTAGTTTAAATATCAATTATTCTGGGAAAACCTCCAATGAAATGCTTATCTCTTCAACTCAGTAACTCTTTCCTTTTGAATAAGGTCATTCCCTCTTCCCATTATCTATTGTACTCTTCAGATTCCATTTATCTCTTTCAGGTTCTTACACTAAGGAGACAATGTGATGTTTGTACATTGTCGGGAGCCGCTCTGAGATACCGGCCGCTTTTGGCTCCCCCGCCCACCGTGTCTGCTAAGATAGCGCCCACCTCCGGCTTCCGGGTTTTTTGTTGCTGTGCCTGGGCCCCTCCTGTTGTGATTGGTTTGTGAAATCTATATAGCTTGCTGTATCGCGAGATCCGCCATGCTTGCACGGTAGGAGCCGCGGGTAGCGGACACATGTAGAGGCTTGCATCCCACCTGATAGATGCTTGCACGGTAGGA
>PVKA01018622.1:0-43517 GCA_004027165.1 Ctenomys sociabilis | reverse complement strand
AAGTTTATTTTCACATTTAACAATACAAATGAAACTGCACTTTCTGCACTTTTGTTTATCATACTTCCTCTTTCAAAACTATTCTTTGATAGGAAGGGGAAGCAGGTCTTCCTTGTCACTCATGCTGTTAGAAAACACCGAGTCAGAACACCTGGTGAAGCAAAACAAATAATATAAACTGATGCAGAGAGGCCGCCCCTCCACTTTATCTGTCTGGTTGGATCATTCCGGGCCGAGTGGGCACCATCATGGGCCCACCCAGGGGGCGCATCATTGAAGGCCCAGGCACCATCGGCATGTGGGCTCCCATGGGTGGCCTCATTCCAGGAGCAGTTCCCACTGGCATCATCCTGGGAGGAGGGAGGCCATAATTGGCATCTTGGGAGGACCTTCCATATGGGGTGCTGGCACCATATCAGGGTGAGGAGAACACCGGAGACTGGGTGGAGGTGGGACCATGGCCCCTGCTGGGGGAGGAGCGGAGAATGGAGTAGGAGGGATCTTTCCTTGTTGAGATGTGGCTGTCGTTTTGTCAGTCAGGCTCTGAGCTTGCTCTTCCACCCATTTCTGGCAGTCCCTCACATTCTCTTGATGTTTCCTACCACTGCAGTGTGTCTTTCTCACAGACGGAGAGTCATGGGTGAGGTATGTATCGCAGTAATCATAACAGAACTTAGGCATGTTGCTCTTCAGACCATTGGCTGCTCTCTCTCTCCTCTTTTGTTTTTGCTTTTTCTATCTTCTGTTGCGATGACTATTACTCTTCTGATATTCTGATATGTACTACTCTACATTGACACCATCTGATTATGAATTGAAACCTCTAAAAAATATATACTATGAAATATGTGCTAAATAAACCATTCTTCTTTAACTTTGTGTATTGGGTATTTTATCTCAGCAAGGAAAAAAAGTAACTAAGATATTCCTTTGTGACTGTGTCTTTATTTACTTTTCCATAGAATTGTTAAAATAGATAATATTCCTTTCAAAATGCTGCATATACTAAGTAATTTGAATCAAGACTTGAATAAAATATAAATACTTTGTAAAAGAAAAAGAACAGAAAGAGAACCCAAAATACAAAAATAAAAAGGTCCTCATTAAGTCCCAAGCCCCCAATGGCAAACATTAAATTTTAAGATTCAAAAAAATCTTGTTTGACTCCACATTCCATATTCTGCAGACACTGTGATAGGGGTCAGCCTGAAGGCTCTAGGAAACCCAGGCATGATGGCTTTCCTGGGTATAGATCGGGCAGCAGCTCTCAAAATATTGACATAAATACAATTCAGCAAGTTCTTTGCCACTTTATAACAAGATTAGCTTTTCTTTCACTTTTAATGGCATGTCCCCTTTTCATTTCTAAGACGTCATTAAAAAGACCTTGACTTTCCAAATTTTTGTTCACATTCTGATCATAACCCCTTAAGTAATCTTTAAGAAGATGGATGCTTTCTCCACAGTTTTCCTCTAACCCTTAACAGCGCCCTTTTCAGAGCATCCCTTTGTGCTCAGGCCTCTATTCATTACCTACTTCTAAAAAAGATGTATTCATATTTTTTAGGTATTCGCTAGACTGCACCCCATTTATCTGGAACAATTCCTAGTTTCCTTATGATGCTATAACAAAATATTATCATGTTGGATAATTTATAAATACCAGGTATTTTATTTTCATCGTTCTGGATTCTGAGACATTCGTTATCAAAATGGTAGCAGATTTTGTGTCCGCTGGGCGATTAGTCTCTGCTGTACCCTCACAGAGCGGAAGGTGTAAGAAAAGGATGAAACTTGTGTCCATGCATCGGAGAAGGAGCAGAAGCAGGTAGCTCTCTGAATATTTCTGTGAGGATACCAATGCAATCTCCATAGCAGAGTATGATTCAGTCAATTCCTCTAAGGTCCAACTCTTTAGACATTACAATGGGGATTAAGTTTCAACATGAATTTTGGAAAAATATAAGCATTCAGTTAATAACATATGCTCTGATTTATTTTCTGTGTATGAACTGGAGGGCTAATATGAGTATGAAAGGACTTAATATCTGTTAATAACAGTTACATGTTAATGTCTGCTAGCTCTTAGTTACAGTGAATGTTATTGTACAAGTGCACAAATAATATATGTAAGAGTTAGTTTTAAAAATATAGTTTAAACATGTATAGTTTATCCCTTTTGTGACATCCTTTGAAGATTCTTGTCTAAAAGGATTTAATATGGGAACCTTTTATTATAACTTATAAAGAAATACACTAACTGTTGGAGTGTATGCTCAAACATCGCTGCCAATAGAGCGAATGCTAACATGTAGTGCACTTCCCAGCAGATACCGGGGCTCCTGGGTGTTTGCCAGATCCAACCTAGCACTAACACTGATATCACCCTGCCTGGTGATGTCAGGCAGGATTGACGGGGGGGGGGGAGTAGGTACTGGGTTAAGAGCAAAAATATTCAGGTATGGTCACACCCACACCCACACACCGCACCCCACACACCTACACCTCACACATGAATGCATGCACCCCGCGTAATGAAGCCTTCTGGGCAGCTGAGGGAGGAGGACTGCAAGTTTGAACACAGGTTGGGAAGCTGAATGATTTAGGGAAATCCCATCTCAAAATAAAAAATGAAACAAACAAACAAGAAAAACCCTGTAGATGTAGCTGAGTGTGCAGGCATTGGGTTCAATCCCCAGTACCATTAAAACAATAAAGTTAAAACCTATCACCTTTCAAATTTTCTCTTTACACATCTGTATTCTGATCTAATTGTCATTTTAGTCTGATTCCTTTCATATTTTTTTTTATTCTAGTTTTGAGAGCAGTCATGCTCATTTATTTCCTGAGAAGGTGTTTAGAAATGTGCCAGTTCAGCATAAGGACATTCTGGATGTCCCCTGTTCCTTCTGTGCCCTCTCCACCAGGCATCCAGCTCTCTGCCTTCAGTCTTCTGGTTAGGGTCCTACATACTCTGAGCAGGAGTGCCCAGGCCACAGGTACAAATGTGAATACAAGCTCTGTTTATTTCCTTTCCATTCAGTGCAAGCAGGAAAGACTACAGTTTTTATAAAAACAACATTTATCTGAAGAACATGAAAGGAAATAAACAGTAAATCTTTGAAGTAAATGGGATTTTCTGGTATTTTTCCAGCCATCATTTAAACACAGGATCATTCAATCTGCTTTATCATTTTCCTACCAAAGGTGACTTCATGCTGGATTCTGAGACCATTTTTCTATTTGTCATTTGCTGGAGATCAAAATCCAGATTTTTGGAACAGCTAGATAGCTCATCGGGCTAAAGAGCCTACTTAGACAACCTTAGGCAAGCACAGGGACTACAGTTTGATCCCCAGCACAATGCTGTGCCAGCCCTACCCTCAGGGTGAGCAGAGTTGTCTGGAGTCTGGGCATAGTAGCACATGTCTATAATCCCAGCACTGGGGAGGCTGAAAGCAGAAGAATCACTGCTAGTCCAAGCTGGGTAGCGAAACCCTGCAACAACCAAATACATTTAAAAAAATCCAGATTATGTATTTTTTAATTAATTTCCTCTATATTTTGTGTGTACTAATTATGGTTAAAATATAAATGTTCTCCTTGAAAGTTGTATTCAGAGATTCTAGCTCTTAGAAAGGGATTGTATCATGAAGTACTATATCCATCAATAGATTCATCTGTTGATGAGTTTAGAAGCTGAATGTTCTGAATAGGAGGTGGGCTCTGATTACATGTAGATCACTAGAGGCATGACCTGGGAAAGGGTACTTGTTGTTTGCTCCTTCTTTCCCTTTCTCTGTGCTTTCTGGCTGTGATGGGATGCATAACTTTCTTCTGCCATACTGTTCTGCCTTGGATCCGGCTGACTTTGGACTAAATCCACCTAAAACTATGAGCCAAATAAATCTCACCTGCTTTAAGTTGCAGGTGTTGGATATTCAGTACAGCTATGGAAGAGTGACTAATTCAGTACTTTAAGGACACACGTTGGATTAGAAGACCTTCAATGTCCTCTCTTTTTTTCCTTATCCATGCAAAATATTGCACTAAAGATTATTTTACCAATTTTGAAATACACCATTCTGATTTATTTATGGGCTCTTCTTGGCATCTTCCCTAGCACTCTCAGCTGATGCAAATATTCTTAGTTTCCTGGGACACCTCAAATACTTCTTTCTCTAAGGAACTCTTTATACTACAGATAGCAGGACATTTTTGTATATCTCAAATCAGATCTAAAAACTGTCTACATGCATAGTCTATAGAAATGAGTAAGACTGTTTGGTGCAAAGTTACTTGATTGGATAGAGGTCTGAAAAGAGTTTTCTGGGATCCCTAAACTTCTCATGTAGTTCGTCATCATCCAGAACCATCTTAAACATTGTGATGTATTATATATTTCTGAACCACTGAAATATTTTACCCATTTATGTGTTATTGCAATGCCTGAGCCATTCATACACTTGGGTCCAGTGTGTGAATGAATCTCAGTATCCCAGTACATGGTTGTCCATATGTCAAAACATCTCACATAGTGCTAACTTCACTACTTCTCCCAGCATTTTGTCTCTCAATGTCCAGTGTAGTTTACAACTGGTATCATAAATTATAGCCTTTATTTTGAGAGAATACAACAAAATGTAAAAGACGATTACAGTTGAATTAATGACAAATTTGGAATATGATCAGATTTTTTGGGTGCTCTAGAAATACATGTAGAATATTGCCAGGTTACTGAGGCTTAACATTTAATTAATATGTGTGCTTGGCTACTTGCTCCTAAAAGTGAATGCTGAAAAGGTAATGTCCTTTGAAGCAGTTGAGCTGTATTGGAAAAACATGTTGCTTTCCAAAAATAGGTAAAGGCCAGAGAAAGCAGAGTACTTTGGTCATTTGTCTGAAGTCTAAACATTTTCTCTCCATGCTGTAGATTTACTAAACTCAAGCTTTATAGTTTTTTGGTTCAGTATAGATTTAAATAATAGACTTGCTAACATGTAAATTGCAAACATACACCCACTTTGTCTTCAGGACATAGAAAGTAGAGGGGGGGATACTTTTTTGACAATGTTGATATCATTTTAAACTCATAGATATTTGCATGTTACTGCTTTTCCTTTTGATATTGTTTTCATCTTTATATCTTGGCATCTCAGGGGAATCCTTTACTCAGATGCCTCTTCAAGGCCTCTGTCAGACCTTACTCTCTTCTTCAGTTCCTACTTGCTATAATTCTCATGCTATCTTCTGCTGTAAGTCTGATCTACTGGGACTGATTTCTTTATCAATTTCTCTTTCTATGTAGTTCTCAGTGTCACTGAGAATGTATTTAAGACTTTAAAACATTTCCCAGTCATGCAAGGGAGGGAGGAATTGGTTTTCTACAGTAATGAAATTGCTTAGACATAGATATGCATCCCATTATATCCTTTGAGAGTCAATAATGCCTAAAAATACATGAAACAGTATTACATTTTCATTAAATTAACTTCCACTAGTCAAAATAGCATACCTAAAGGCAGAAAAAATTGTCAAATAGTGTGATAGACAAAATAATGCTCCCTCCTGTACACCCTAAGATGTTTATACCATAATCCCATGAACATTGATAATGTTGCTCTCTATTGTTGATTTAATAAGGGCATAACTATTGGGATAAAGAGAATATTTTGAATTATTTAGACAACCTTATCTGATCAAAGAAGTACTATATGTAAATATGGCAAATCTTTCTCAACTGTGGTCAGATGACAGAAGAGTTGGAAAGAGATTCTACTTGCTGGCTCAAATATGGAGGGAAGAGACCACATGCTGCAGAATTTGGTTGTCCTCTAGAAGTTAGAAAAGGCAAGGGGAAAAAATTATCCTCTCAAGGCTCCTCAAAGGATCACAGTTTTGTTGACACATTGGTAAATATGAGTGAGGTCCATGTCAGACTTGACCAACTGGAAAATAATGAATGTGTGTTGGTCTAATCCACTAACTTTGTGGTCATTTGTTATCAACAGTAGAAAGTGAGTTCAATGTATTTCAAAGGCCCCTGTTCATCTTGGAAATGTGGTCATTATGTTCTGTGTCTTGAAGGACCTACAGCAGAGTCAAATGCTGCTGCTCTGATTGCTGCTTGCTTTGCAGTCACACCTTCTATGAAGCATTTGAATTCTCTGTCAATCCAGCAATTAAATATTTTTCACCCACAAATAACCCTTCTAAAATGCTAATTGGATGATACCTCTCACCTTAAGGTCCTTTAGTTGCTCTTCTTTTCTTTCAAAACAAAAACAGACAAACAAAAAACAACCCAAGGTCCTTAGCATACTCTGTAAGATTGTTCAAGAAATTTCCCCTACCTACTCCCTAGACTCTTCCACTTTACCACTTCTATGTTGCAGACATATTATTGCTTACCCTTCTCCAAAGAAATCATACCCAGTTTTTCTGATTTCCACCGACTGGTTGTGCCAGCCTCTCCTGTGGCTTGCTTCTATTTTCTTTCAACTCTAGTCAACCACTTGATTCTTTGTATTCTCATATAATACACACCCTAAATTTCACATTAGCACTGACACTATAGTGCCATTCATTATTATACCTATATTTTTGAGTTCTGTATAGATCAGAAGAAGGCCTTTCAGCTTTAATGTTAGTGACTACATTGTCACTCAGTGCTTGGGAAGGGCTGAATAACTACGTGCTGAGTTATTCTTGCTAGATAAGTACTTGCTCATTGTTCTTGGTCATCCTAAAGTATCTAGGAACCAAGAACTTAGTTTGGCTGTTAGGAGAGCCAGTACTGTCTTTTAGTCTTTTAACAGTGCCTTTGAAGGAGATAAGCCCCTCACTGGCAAGCACAAGATCGTGAGTTCAATCCCTGGTACCACATGCAGTGCTGGTCCTGGAACCCTGGGCATACAGTGCTGGCCCCCAAATCAGGCATGGTAGTGCACGCCTGTAATCCCAGCCCTGGGGAGGCTGAGACATGAAGATCACTATGAGTTCGAGCTACATAGCAAGACCCCGTATACAACAAAAAAAGTAGTTCAGGAGTTCCTAGTTCTTCTCCTTTTCTTCTCAGAGTATATTTCCCCTGGGTTGGGGGAAGCAAAGTTTGGAAACAGAATTTAGGTTTCAAACTTCTCCTTTTGGGGAGTTTTTGTTATCATATTTGTATCCAAAGGAAGAAATCACTTATGCTTTTGTTTAATATGGGGTTTGAGGATTGGTCCAGACTATTTCCTCCCTGTTCGCAATGGAGGTGCTATTATGACAGATTGGTGGCAGGCACATGGGCTATAAGGATCAGGGAGATCTAAACACTACTTTTTGTTTTCTTGTGCTACTTTTTGTTTTCTTGAAACCAACAGAGAAATCTGAAGGTACACCTTGCTTCATCCTCTACATTGAAGAAAAATATCAGATAAATTATGATAACTGAGCTAAATTACATCCTATTTGTAAGTGTAGTTGTTCTATCCCAGAGAAAGTAGTCATCTTACACAGGGCTGTGTACTTTTGTAGGACTACTTGAAATGAAAACAGAGGTTGCTTATTTAGAAAATATCCTGTGCTACCCTTTCCTGTCAAGTGTAATGAAGTGGGAAGAGACAAACATTGATCATGGATCTAAATCTTTTCATTACACGGTGAGCAGTCTACTGAAGCTGGGCACAGAGTGTGTTCTCCAAACAGCAGTACATATGTCCATGCAAGCACTTTTGCAAATAAAGCACAAAGTTACAATCTTGGCATAATAAGTGGGGCAAGAGGCAGAACAAAATACCCCTGACCCTAGGTTAGTATCTACATCTCCATGAACTGATTTGGGGTCCTGAAGGTACTTTCCTGATAATTTGGGGATTCTCTTGCTTTGGAAAATGAAAAATTTCTGATGCTGTGTATTCAGGTCATTTACAGTCATCAAAACCGTGAAGGAGAAATAGACATTATGCCACTCTTAGTATCTGACTATGTTGAATGCTGTGTTAGTAATTTGCGGTGTGTATAAAAAATGAAATAACTGGCTGGGGAGATAGCTCAGTGGTCTAAGTGCTTGCCTGGCAAGCTCAAGGACCTGAGTTCAATGTTGAGTTTTCTGGTTCACCCTGGGCCTGCCTAGCTGGCTACCAAAACCAGTGTGGTGGCTCATGCTTGTAATTCCAGTGCTGGGGAGGCTGAAACAGGAGGATCACTATGAGTCCAAGCTGTGTAGCAAGACCCTGTACAAAATATATGTTTTCTTAAAAGAACGAATAAAATAACTAACAGCAGTTTTAATTCATTCCATTCTGCAACATTCCATTCTACTTCTTCGTTAATTCGTTCACCCACTCAAATGCCATTTTTGTATGTAGAGCACTTACAGTGAAGCAAGTGTTGTGCTAGGAACTGAGATTTTTTTCGGGTAGATTTGCTATCATGGGCCAGTTACTCTAGAAACCACTGGTAATTGCCTCTTACCTTTGTTTATCCTGCTGCATGCTAATTAATCTATATTGATTCAGTTTGTATTCATCCTACCTCTGACACAGGTTTGGTCCAGTGCTATTAGTTGGAGATGATGGAATACCCATCCCCAGGGAGCTCACTATTTACTGTTTGGTTTTCTCTAAACCCCTGTACAAAAACAGATGAGTTATAGATGATAAGTAAAAGTGTTTCGTCTGTCGTGCCTTCCTCTTCCCCTGGAGGAAAAGCTTCAGCAAGAAAGTTTGGTTTGTAGAATCTGATTAAGAAGCAAGGTGAACTCAATGGGGCTGTAAGGGGTTGATACCCTCTTGCTCAAATTCAGGTTCTAATAAAAACCTTCAGTCCTCAGAATATTCTGGGATTAGCAAATAGTAGAAAGTAATCTTAGGGGGTTGTTTTTCCCTAAATAGTATAATATCTCAACTAGTATATGGAATAAGATTAAAGTTAATCCCATTTTCTCTTAAATTATACACATTCTGAGTTACTCGTATTTCTGCAGTCCACTTTCTTCCTACTTTCTTATACTCTCTGTCATGTAAAATATTTTTGTTTCTATTAGCACGTGCTTGCCCTACATAATGATTGCATGCATTATGCGGAGATGATAAGGGTGTATAACACATCTTAATTCGTTTTAAGTCCCGTTCCACTTTCCTTCCTCTCCCTTCCTACATCATTTGGTCCACTTTCCATTTGAAAAACTCTATCTCCTTGTTTTCTTTCTTTTTTTTAAAATTTATTTAATTTTATTGAAGTACAAATACAAATGAGATAGTTTCAAGACAAATTGACAGGACAGATTCGATAAATTAATACATTGCAAACTGTTTTCATAATGTATTGGTATCATACAAGATGTATACATGATATTATACTTACAGACATTATTATTATTTTTTTAATTTTTGTTTTATTGAAGTACAAATATCAATGAGACAGTTTTAAGATACCTTGAGAAGATGGATTTGATAAATTCATACATTGCAAACTGTTTTCATAATGTTTTGGTATCATAGAATACCATAAATGATATTATACTTACAGGCATTATTATACCATATGTCTCTTATCATTAAATAAAGAGAGTGTAGCTGTTTGTGTATCTTATTTTTATAGCTGAATTACATCAAAGATTCAATAATTAATACTTTCCACCTTGTTATTTCCTACTGGTTGTCTATAGTACTAGAAGCCCACATAATATCCTGTCCAACCACCATTAGTGCAAATCTTGCCTCTCATAGGATTATGTAGAAGCACGGCATTATCTATCCCAACTGTACTGTCCATACACACACACACATCATGATTCTTCCATTCTATACCCCTTCCTTTGTCTACACCTCTCAAAGATGGGCACTCCATTGTCATTCAACTAACTTAGGTGCTTGAACTCGACAACACAATCCAACACAGTCCAGCATTCCACAATGGTGAGTTATCTGAAGAAGTTATCGACCATAGCCATTTACAGTTTCTCTTCAGATCATATAAATCTTTCGCCTTTTATCTCCTTGTTTTCTGTCATCTATCTTTTTGTCTTTTCAATGTATTTATACTTTGGGTTTCT
This sequence comes from Ctenomys sociabilis, assembly GCA_004027165.1. Taxonomy (NCBI): domain Eukaryota; kingdom Metazoa; phylum Chordata; class Mammalia; order Rodentia; family Ctenomyidae; genus Ctenomys; species Ctenomys sociabilis. The sequence continues at coordinate 33,475 of PVKA01018622.1, read as the reverse complement.
CATATAGGAGAACTCATATGATATTTAAGCTTATGTGTCTGATTTATGGTCTTAAAATTATGGTCACAAGGTGTTCTAAATTTATGGCTCAAGTTTACTCTCTCTATTGGAGAACAATACTCCATGATATAGAAACATCATATTTTCCTGATTTAGTCATCTGTTAGTAGCCACATGGAACACTTCCAAGACTTAGCTGTTATGATCTGTGCTGCCATAAACAAGGGTGTGCATGTATCATTGTAATATGATGCCTTAACTGTTTGCGGGAGCTATTAGAAGAGGAACAGCTGATCCAAATGGAGTTTTTAGTTTTAGCTTTTTAGAGCTTTCATTTTGATAATGGTTGTGCTATCTCAGAATCCTACTAACGTTATAGAAATGTTCTTTTTTCTCCCTAATTGCCTCAATATTATGTTATTATTTGATGCCTTGATGATAGTCTTCTTTATGGAATAAGGTAAAATATCAATGTTGTTAAATTTGAATTTTTCTAATGGAAGAGTGCTGAACAATTTTCATGTACTTATTGACTATTTGCACTTATTTTTCTGAGAATTATCTATTCAATTGTTTATTTTTGATTAGGTCATGTTTTGAGGTCAATGTTTTTTGAGGATTTTTATATATTCTAGATGTTTGTCCTCTGAGGAAGTAGTTGGCAAAAGTTTTCCATTCTGAAGATCATGTTTTTATTCTTGATTGTTTTCTTTGTTATTTGGAATCTTTTGAATTTGACATTATCTTATATGTTGATTCATGATGTTGTCCTTGTGTAATTAAAATTCTATTTGAAAGTCTTTGCCTATTTCAATGTCTTCAGGGCAATTTATCTATTTTATCTTTGATCTATTTATCTATTTTATGTTTCAGCAGATTGTTTCTGCTTTACTAGTGAAACTTTAACATTTTGATTTTAGTTTCATACATGGGGAGAGATGTGGGGTTAGATTCAGTCCTATTATAGCCAGTTTTCCTGTTTGATGAAGAGGCTATTTTTCTCCCACCATATGTTTTTGGTATATTTGTTGAAGACAATATAATTGAATGTGCCTGGGGTAGTTTCTGTACCTTCAGTTCTGTTCGATTGATCCCCATGTCTGATTCTGTGCCAGTAACATACTGTTTTTGTACTGTAGCTTTTTATTTTTGGGATTGTGATGCTTCCTTCTTTTTTTCTTTTTACCCAGAAAGCTTTTACTATTTTGCATCTCTTCTGGTTTGATGTGAGTTGTAGTATTGTTTTCTCTAGTTCTATGAGAAATGCTGTTGATAGACTGATTGTGATTGCATGAATCTATATATCGATTTAGGAAGTATGACCATTTTGACAATGTAGATTTTGCCTCCTGAAGAACAGGAGATAGCTGATGTTCTCGTCAATGTTCTCTCAGAGGACATTCTTTTTCACTATGAAGGCCTCTCATTTTCTTTGTTAGATTAATTCCTCTGTATTTAATTTTTCTTGAAAGTTCCAAGAATGATATTATTTTTGAATTTCTTTCTTGGTGAGTTCATTATTTCTATATAAAACATTATTGATTTTTGTCCTCATTTTATACACTGTTCTACTGCTGAATTTGGTTATTAATTTCCAGGGTGTTGGTGGAAGATTTTTTTTAATTTTCTGTAGAAATGACCATGTCTGCAAGTATGGATAGTTTAAACTTTTCCTTTCCTATTCACATCTATTTTTTTTTTTTTATTTCTGTGATTTGATTTGTCTGGCTAAAATTCCAACTAGTCTATTGAACAGAGTAATAACAGTGATGTTTTTGTTTTATTCCTGATTTTAGAGGAAAAAATTTGAACTTTCCCCATTGAATATGTTGTTTGCAGTACATTTATCACAAATGGCTTTATCAGATTGAGATAAAGTCTTTCTATGTTTACTGTCCTTTGGGCTTTTACAATGAACAAGTGTTGAATTTTGTTTTGTAAGGCACTTTTTCTGGTCTACTGAAATGATCAAGTTTTTTTTCTTGCTTCATATGACATGCTATATTTATTGATTTGCTTATGTTGAATTAACCTTGGATGTCTGGGGTGAAACATGCTTTGTAATGATATATGATCCTTTTAATGATTTGTTGCATTATGTTTGCAGGTAACTTGTAAGATTTTTGCATCTATGTTGTTAAAGACTTGCAGTTTCCTTTTGCAGTTAGGTCCTTGTCTGGAGTTAGAAGTAAGGTAATTCTAGCTTCCAGGAATGAGCTAGGTATTATTCTTTCAGTTCAATTTCACTGAGGTGATTGAGGAGTGACATTAGATCTTCTGTGGCTTTCTTATAGACTTCATCCATAAATCGACGGGGTGCTGGGCTTTCAATAGTTGGCAGATTTTTAAATTACTGCTTTAATTTCTTTGCCTTTTGTTTGATTGTTCAGGGTTTTTAATATATCTTTATTTAATATCTCTTTTATAGTTTGAATAATTCATGCATATCTAGAAATCCATTTCTTCTTGATTCTTCAGTATACTGAAGCTTATGTTTTCAAAGTAAATACTACTAATCTAGATTTTCTCTGTGTCCATTGTGATTTTTGTCTTTTTATTTCTAATTACTTCAACGTGGATCTTTTCTCTCCAATATGGGGGTAATATTCATTTGTTTGTCTGTTTAGTTTGTTCTTTGGAAGATCCAGCTCTTCAATTCATTCCTTGTTCCAGTGTTGGATTTGGAGTTTTGCTTTGTAGGACCTTGAGTTGCATCATTAGGCTATTCATTTTGGCTTGCTCTATTTGTCAAATGTGGAGATTCAGTTCTATAAACTTCCCTCTCTGGACTACTTTCAGTGTGCTCAATAGATTCTGGCATATTGTATTGGTGTAATCATTTGATTATAGGAACTAATTTCTTTATTTTGACCTATTGATCTTTTAAAAGTGTGTTGTTTACTGCATTCCCAGTAGATTGAGTGACTGGTGATACATGAATAACTGTCCCATTGAGTAGCTCAAACTACTAGTGGTTAGTTATTTAGTACTAAGTGATGGAATTCAAATCAGAGCCATCTGGTAGCAAGACATATGAGCTACAGCCCCATCACGAACATATTAGTCTCCATGTACTTGCATAATTCCTGTGATTTTTCTTGCCCTTGACTTCTAGTTTCTCTTGCAATTGACTTCTAGTTTCATTGCACAATGGTCTAATAATATGCATGAGATAATCATGAGTTTTTTTTCTAATTTAAGCATGCACTATTGGCTAGTATGTGATCTGTTTGGTAGCAAGTTTTCTGTGCTTCTGAGAAGGATATATTCTGTTGCTTTGGAGTGAAACACTGTCGAAAACTATTAAAGCCATTTGTTCAATGTGTCTTTAATTCTGAACACCCTATAGATATCCTTTAAGTCTATTTCTTCAAATATATGTTTATCATGAATGAAAATAGTAATGGATGGTTTTTAACCTCATCTCAATAAAGGCCTTAGATGACAAACCAACTGCTAACATCATACTAAATGAACAAAACTGAAAGCCTTCACTTTAATCAATCACAAGACAAGAATGCACACTGTCACCTCTCAATATAGTTCTGGAACAATTATCCAAAGCAATTAGACAAGAGAGAAAAAAAATGAATAATGACTAGAAAGTAAAAAGTGAATTTATCATTATTCAAAGATGACATGATACTTTACATAGAAGACCCCAAAAACTCCAAGTGACTTGCAGATTTAATAACCAAATTCAGTAGTGTAGCAGGATACAAAGTCAACACTCATAAATCAATAGCATTTCTGTACACAAAAATTAATGCACTGAGAGAAATTAGGAAAATCATGCCTTTCACAATAACATCATATAAAAAGAAATACATAGAAATAAAACCCATAAAGAAAGTAAAATATTTATACAGATAAATTATAGTAGTCTGAAAAGAGATTAAATGAGATTTCATAAAGTGAAAAGATATACCTTGCTCCTAGATAGGAAGAACTAATACTGTTAAAATAGCCATATTCCCAAAGTTGCTATAGAGATCCAATACAGTCTGAATTAAAATACCATTACTATATCTCACAGATCTAGAAAATAAACATTGCTAAAATTCATCTAGAACCAGAAGAGACCAAGAATAACAAAAGCAATCCTGGACAACAGAGAGAAGGCAGAAGGCATCGAAATACTTGGCTCAAAATTGCACAACAAAGCTACTGTGATAAAATCAGCATGGTACTGACAAAAACAAAAACAAGCAAAAACAAAAAACCAGACCTGAGAATCTGTTTAGAAGATATAGACACAGCTATAAACACACTCAACAACCTTATCTTTGATAAAGGAGCCAAACATGTCCACTGGAAGAAAGTCTCTTAAAACAGCACTATAAAAACAGGCTTTACATATGCCAAAAGTTAAAATTAGACCCATGTGTATCACCACAAACTAAATTGAGTCAAAATGGATCAAATACTTAAGTATTAAAGCAGAAACAAAAAGATCTACTGGAGGAGAAAGTAGGTAGAAATCTTGATAATATATGGGTAGGAAAAGAGTTCATGAACAAAAAGTACACAACATGGGAAATACTTAGAAGAATCAACAACCAAGATCTCATCTTTTTGAAGTTTCTTCAAAGCAAAAACAGTCACCAATAAAGTAAAAAGAAAAATCATTAATCGGGAAAAAATTATAGTGAACAGTCACTCAGATAAAAGACTTTTATCTAGAACAAATAAAGAATTTAAAAACTCAGGCCACCCAAATTCAAAGATCCAAACCAAAAATGGCATCTGAGACAAATACATACTTCTCAGATGAAGAAATAAAAATGACAAATAAACATTAAAAAATGTGCTACATCATTGTTCATTAGAGAAATACAATTTAAAACAATGCGATTTCCTCTCACTTCAGAAAGAAAGGTTATCAGTAAGAAGTCAACCAGTAACACATGCTGGAGGTACTGTTGGAAAAAAGAAACACTTCTCCACTGTTGGTGGGAGTGCAGAACTGCTGCAACAATGGAAATCGGTGTGGAGATTTCTCACAATCTAGGATTGGGGTTTCCATCCAAGCCAGCTATTCTCCTCCTCTGTATTTTTCCAAAGGGACTGGAAACATCATACCACACCTATGTTTATAACAGCACAATTTATCACAGCTAAATCTTGGAAACAACCCAAATGCCCATCACCTGAAGAATGGATAAACATGATATCATGTTTTATATAATGGAGTATTACTCAGTGATAGAAATAGATGAACATGAGACTTTTGTAAGTAAATGGACATAACTAGAGACCATACTCATAAATGAAATAAATCAGGCTCGCATGTGCAAACAATAACATCTTACTAGTGTAAGAACCTGAAAGAGTAAATAAAATAATAAATTCAGAATAGACACTGAAAAAGGGTAAAAACTGGTTCAAAGGGAAGAAACAACTGGGATGAGAAAAAGGACGGAAAAAGAAGACAGGGAAAAAGATATGTGTATATATAGGATAGGTTGGATAATTGCACTGTAGATTTCTACTCATTTAGTCAAAGGAATAGTCAATGATTAAATTTTTTCTTCTTCTTTTCAATTGCTTATAACTTTTTAAAACCGATTTTCCCTGATTACATATGGTAAACAACTAATTTGAAGACAATGTTATGCAGTATAACAACTATTGTTGAATTCCTATTATTTGTTTAGTGAAATTCTGTATCATTTGTAATCTTTTTTCTATTGTTTTTAAATTCGCTTTAAAAAACAGATATGTGTTTCACAGATATTTCTTTGATGTTTTTGTGTGGTTAATCTCTCTGTTTGTGATAGTGGAGTATTGATGCCCCCCACTATAATTGTGTTGATGCTTTTCTGATCTTTTATGGCCAGTAGTGCTTGTTTTATAAAATGTTATTTCACTGTTGTTTGGTGCATCTATAATTGTTATTCTTTTCATCTGAATTTTCCTTTAACTACAATGTAGTGATCTTTGTAGCTTCTTCTTAGCAGTTATGGATTGAAGTCTACTTCTCTCAAAATACAATAGCTCTTTCTGTTTGTTTTCAGGTTTCCATTGGAATATTGTTTCTATCCATACTTTTTTTAGTGTTTCGTTGTGTTTTTACATTAAATGTGGTTTTGGTTTTTGATCCAGTCTGCCAATCTATGACCTTTGATTGGGGAACCACTTGAGGGATTTCGTTGATGGGTATCGACTTATTCTTCCCATTGTATTATTTTTCTGTTATTTATTCCTCTTTTTCTCATATTTAGCTTAATTGCTCACAATTCTTGGTGTTTTCAATTTTTTACTGGGATTGTTAGTACATTGTTCTAATATATCCTTAAGAATGTTTTGGAGCACTGGTTTGATTTTAAAAGGATATGAGTAGTGCTTTTTGTTGTTTAGTTTAAGAAAGTTTTCCTATCCAACAAAGATTTTACATTACAATTATAAGTATTCTTGTTTTTTAACTATAAGGCTCTTATCAATGCAAGAAGACCTGTTTCAGATATCCTAAAGGATATGGTCACATGCAGCATACTTGTTAGTGTTGAAAATTTTCCAGTAGACTATTTCTTGAGCTAAGTAATCTTGAGTTTTATATTTTCCTTCACCTCTTCAAACCACTAGCACCTACTTAGGCAGGTGCATGGCGCCTGGGGTTCAATCCCAGGTGTGCCAGGCTGTGCTGGCTCCACCCCCAGAGCATGCTGAGATGGCAACTGAGACTGTAACCCCAGTTCATTGTAGTCATGATCAGCTTTTCCACCATTAGGATCATAGTTAATTTTGGAGGAGCATTTCACTGGAGAATGAGGAACTTCCTTGATTTTTTGGTAATGTCTTCTTACCTTTATTTGACTCTTGTCTTAGTACTTACCTCAGAAAAATCACTAAATATTTGAATTTCTAGGGAAAACTCTATTGCATGGCAGTTTTGTATATATTATTTTGATTCCAAATTTGAGATTTGGGATTGATGTAGTCTATGTATGCTGTGTCTCTTTTCTATTGAAGCCCTGAAGATTGATGGTTTGAATGAAACCAATGGAGTTTCTTCCTACTAGGTAGTGAGAAAATGGTTCATATACTTTACCTTCTGTTTCTTCATATATAAAGCACAGATAACAGCACTGTCTGCTTCAGACATTTGTAATAATAAAGTACATCACATTTGTTTAAATTATTGTAATTATTTTGAGGGCTGTATTTTGCATTTAAGGAAAGGTGGCTATTTCCAGAATGCAAGCAAGGTCCCGTTATTGTAGAAACACACAAGAAGCTTAGGTCTGGAATTGGCCTAGGGTATCTTAATTTCTAGCAGTTACTGCTGGTAAATATGAAACAATAAATGGATCATAGAGCATAAAATGTAACAGAGAAAAAGTGATTTTTGATGCTTATTTACCTATATTTCAAATAACTTCTATGATTTAATGATTCAGTTAGTTAAAAACATTTATTTGCCACTAAAAACAAGTGAGGCAAATGGCCTTTCTCCAATAGTAGTTTAAGTAATGATTCTGAAATATAGATATCTTTAAGACTTATCTGTGAGTCTTTTTAAAATACAAATTAGAGAGTGCTATTCCCTGATACACTGACTCCTTGGGTCTGGCATGGCATCTGCTAAACCCCATTTACCTCTATGTTACGTGGCCTCTTGACCACTCTTTGAAAGTCAATGACTTACCATACATGAAAACTTTCTGAAGTGTAATAATTATTCTGCCTAGGTAATACTGCACTAAAAGCAGGAATTAGTAGGATTAAGGAAGATCCATCCAGCATTGTCTATATCATTCTATGATAGATCATAAAATTATTCAAATATGCAATGGGGAATCTAATATCCTTGGATAAAGTTGTAAAGTCTAAGGTTAAGGAACTAGACTGCCTTCCTCAAGCAGAAATAGTAGTAAAGGAGCTCCTGAATAATTTTCACTGAGTTTTGTAACAGAATCATAGCTGGATCTTCCATCCTCCTAGTTGTTTGGAGATCTAAGGTCTAAAAGGACATTTCTTTTGACTCTACATATTGATTCTGGTAAAGCCCTTGATGTTTATCAGTTCTGGATTGAGGAGAATTTAATTATTAGGGACTTCTTTTTGGTGCTCCTATAGCTATCTCTAAGACTTAGAAGTTTTATAAGCAATATTCTAAAAGGAGTGGCTTACAAACTCATATTCTGAATAGACTTTTCAGAGGCATTGCATTACCTAGACACAGATTAACTGCAATATTTTTCTAGTTCAGCAGGATGGTCTCAGCAGCTTCTTTGTTGGGGCTACCCTGGGCTGCTGGACCAGGCACTAAATGAACTAAATGATTCTCTATCAAAAGACAGAACTAGTTATCAGAATTATTTTAGGTTCTTCTTTTAGTCTAGAAACATTTTCTTAAAACAGAAAAATTAAACTTAAGATGACTTCTTTGTAGGATAAAGAATGTCGAATTGCACTTCTATTATACAAATAAGAAAATAAATGATATTTTTAAAAGAAAGCATAGAATCGTATCTCCTAATAATTACTTTCTCCTAAAGAACTTCCATGTCTGTTGGCTTATATTCACCAAACTCAGTAGTTTAGATTTTGCCAAGTGAATATTTAAATATTGACCAATTTTCTGTATCGTACTTTGCTGTCTACATGATTCACTTAGGCCAAGAGGTAATAAAAAAGCATATAATTTGTAAATTAGACTTGGACTCAGTGGAATATGATTTATCACCTTTCTAGGTACTAAAAGCATATTTTTCTGTAGTCCAAGATTTCAGTGTCACAACAGATACCAATTAAGCAAATCAACATTTTCGTTGGGAGGCTGCCTATAGAGATACTGTTTAATATTGCTTGAATATTGCTGATGACAAGTGGGTTAAATGAAAAGGTATACTATTATAGAATAGGGTTTTCCTTTATACATTTGGAGTAGAGGCACAATAGATGCAGGTTGTTAAAAGATCCAAGAATCTGGAACAGATGCCGTAATACCCTTGATTTTCAATAGCTCTCTAAATTTGACTACAGAACATTTTCTGAGGAATAAGTCTGCATCTTTTGTGTTTATTCTGTACAATTTTTAAATGTACCTAAATAAGTACAAAGGGAAACTGTTTATTCAGAGATTGCTCCATAGCCAGGGAGTCAGACACCATCTTTTGTGTTTTTTTATTTTTATTTTTTAATTTTTGTTTTATTGAAGTACAAATATCAATGTGACACTTTTAAGATACCTTGAGAAGATGGATTTGATAAATTAATATATTTCAGACTGTTTTCATAATGTTTAGTATCATATAAGGTACATACATGATATTATACTTACAGATATTATTATACCATATGTCTCTTATCATTAAATAGAGTGTAGCTGTTTGCGTAGCTTATTTTGTATAGCTGGTTTACATCAAAGATTCAATAATTAATACTTTCTACCTTGATATTTTCCTAGTGGTTGTCCAAAGTACTAGAAGCCAACATAACATCCTGTCCAACCACCATTAGTGCAAATCTTGCCTCTCATAGGATTATGTAGAAGCACGGCATTATCTATCCCAACTGTACTGTCTATACACACACATCATGATTCTTCCATTTTATACCCCTTCCTTTGTCTACACCTCTCAAAGATGGGTACTCCATTGTCATTCAACTAACTTAGGTGCTTGAACTCAACACCACAATCCAACACAGTCCAGCATTCCACAACAATAGTGAATTATTCAAAGAAGTTGTCGACCATAGCCATTTACAGCTCAGCTTAATATTATGGCCCCACAATGTATACTTCATTTTTATACTTTTCTGCTGGATGGTTAGGACCTAGATAGAGCAAGACTTATATACCAACACATGTACTTTATGTTTCTTATGTGGTCAGTGAAGTCCTCTCAGGGTTTATCTAGTAGTCCTGTACATTATTCTGTAGATCCTTTGTCTGTGTCATCCACATGGATGAGTCACGGCCAATGCTTGACCAGTTTGCTCTCTGTGAGAGCCTGAGAGAAAGTTTTCTCTTCATGTGACTCTCCCCAGGCACACTATAGAACTTCAATCTCTTTCCTCTTTGACTCCATAATCTCCTTGTTCAGAAAATTTGGAGCTCAACTGAGTTTCATGATGTTGTGTTTTATAAAGTTGCAAAGACAGGAAGAGCAGAAGAAAAGCCTTATAGTGAAAACAAGAGATGGCTTTAGTTATGCTTCAAGTAGAAGTTGGCAGTGTGGGGAAGCTGGAGGTGAGCTAGACACAAGTAGAGTGTCTTAGGTACTTGGTTTGGGGAGTGCATTTGGTGCTGTCTGTGCCAACAATCATGGACCAAGTCCTGCCCAGGCTGGTATGATTACTGTGGAGGCTGTGGTTTGGATTCTTGAGCTGATGCTGAAGAATTTGTAGAACAGAGCTGGCATATATGGTCTGGATGTTATGAGTGGATATGTCCAATTTATTCACCTGTTTTCCTTTTTTGATCATTCTGTCTTTTATGAGAGCTTGAATAATTTATTGTAAGCCAGAGATGGATTTTCTAGATGCCTCCATAGACAATAACATTATGGTATTTTCTTGATTCTTCGTTGTTTTATCTTTATTGTGATTATCTGATAAATAGCAGTCATATTAGAAGAATTAAGTCTTTGGACAATGGTCCAAGGCCACAGCTACAGTGACAAAAATTATAACAATTAATGATTCCTATATGATGCTTTGGTACTACAAATCCCAACTGTGCCAAGAGATCAAATCACATAGGTTATATCTATACCTTACTTGCTTACTAAATCCAAATATACAGTAGGAAATATTAGCTATGGAACAGACACCAATAGGACCAACCAATATGAAATCCAGATCACTGTAATTTCCCACCAGTACTTTTGCAAATGATTCTATACTAAAATGTGTGACATCTATGGTAGTGGTGTTATTACCAACAAGTGTCAAGACTGGATGTGGTGGCACATGCCTGTAATCCCAGCTCTTGGGAGGCTGTAAACAGGGGGATCACCATTAGTCCTATCCAGTAGTGAGGCCCTGAGTACCCTGTAGACCATTCCTAAAAGTATGAAAACAAAAAACAAACAATCAAACAACAACAACAAAAAACCCAACTGACAGTGTTGTTAATAAGTTTATTATAGCCTTTTTAATTTGAAAATGTTCTATAAATGAAAACACTGCTCTGATTTTTTTACATGAAGAATATGAGTAATTCTCTCATGCAGAGTGCCCAAATAATTAAGAATAGAATTCATTTTGGAGTTTTTAACTGAGTTGGAAGTCTTACCAGGGTCTTGGTGACCTGCACAGTTAGGGATTCTGTTTATAGGTAGTTGTGAGAATATTATTCGTAATGTGCACAACGTTCTTTGCTGAGACAGACAAGACCAACTATATTGACAGCAAAGTATCTGTTTTCCTGTAGGAAAGGAGGGTTTCATTTTGAATCTCTTTTGTTTGTTTACAGGTAGAAATTTGAGGGCTGGCCAGTTCAGCAGATTAAAGCACCTACTTAGGCAGACACAAGGGCCAGGACAGTGCCCTGCCCCTGGAGCACTGAGATGGCTATTGAGACTGGGCAAGGTGGCACGTGCCTGTAACAATTATAGTTTACAGCACTTAGGAGGCTGTAAATAGGAGGATTACTATGCAGTGAGACCCTGTACACCCTGTACACCTTGTCCTAAATACAATAAATAAATAAATAACATAAAATTTAGAGTTAAGTTTAATCAATACACAATAACAGTTGGTTATTTTTTCTGAGAACTAAAACATTGTTAGAGTTTTGCGTTAATTTGTGTAAGGTCATTTTCCATGTAGGCACAAGAGGAAATGATACTTACAGTTCTCTGTGGAGAGACTGGAGTTTCCCAGGAATTTATGTTTTTTTTTTTTTCATCACAGGGGTCTGGTGATCAATGACATATCAGCAATCATTAAAATAACTTACTATTTCTTGGGACCAGTGAGATAGATATCTTAGTGGCCTACTTAGGCAAGCTTACGCAGGCACAGGGAACTGCAATTTGATCACTGGCACCACATGCTACACCAGTCCTGCCCTTAGGGGGGCTGAGCAGGTGAAATAAATAAATAATAAATAAATAAATAAATAAATAAGATAACTTACTCTTTCTGATAAGTAAAGAATGTCTTTAGAAAGAGTATGTTTTGACGTAAAAGACATAATGAGGAGGGAAGAAAAAGAGGTAAAGGGCTATTACAGATGTATGACAAGTACAAGTCCACAGAAAATGAGAGAAAAAAGTTATAAGCAAGGAGACAAAAGAACCAAAACATATATTCAACATGGTCTTTGTTTGATATTGGTGGTAGCTGTCCACTGCCTGAAGTCATTAGCCTGTTCTAAAGGTTTTGGGTCAACTGCATGCTTTTGAAGGAAGATTGGCTGCTTCTACAGGATCTGTGAGAATCCTTGTTTGGAAAATTTCTCTCAGATAGTCTGTTGTATCAAATCCAGAATTGCTTTTTAAATTGTGAAAAGGAACTCAAAAAAAAGGAATCCCTGGAGTTTTATTGTTGTAGTTGTTGTTAAAGGTACTTGACAAGGTCCTTTTCAATAATATTCAAACGTAATTTTTTTTTCTCTGATGCCTCTTTCAGCAGATGAAATCTTCTGGTTCATAATAATAAAGAAGTTGTCTAGAAAGAAGGGAGTTTAAATAAGAGTCTCTTTCAACATTTTGAAGCAGAAATCAGAGTCTAGCATTGGAGATAAAAGGCCCCAATGTGTGGATCAATTTGTAGTGCTTTGCTAATCTTAGATGATCATGAGAGACTCCTTCTGGTAGGGACTGGAAAGTAGCACAATTCAGGTTATGGCAGGAATGAATAGTAGAGTAAGAAGAAGAGATCAGAGGTTAATTGTCTGAAGAGTGTTGCATTCTTTATCAGAAGTAATGTCTGTACCTCAGGGTCAAGGGTGAAGTTGAGAAAGTCAGTGAATTTTTGCTGGATACTATGATTCTGGGTTAAAACCCCAGGGTTTTGTCCAGGTCACACATGATAAACAAAGATCTCTGCTTCTCTGGATCACTCTTGTTTGGATGCATGCTTCTCTGCTCAACTTCCCCAGTACTTCCCACCAACTGTTGTACTAGTACTTGCCTTTTATGTCTGATTTCCACAACTAGCTTATAAGCTCTTTGAAAGCAATAGGTTTGTTTCCTGCCATATTTCTATGCTAAGAGGAGTCCCTGATGTAGGGACTTTTACGATGGTTATCAAATAAATGAACAAAATTATACCTAAATAAAAATACTTAATATCTGCCCATTATGTAAATCTGTCACTTGCCACATACTCTGGTAAATCTGAAAGAAATAAAAGGCAATTTACAATTGAGAGACAAGACTGTTAAAAAATAAAAAAAATTAGAAAAGGGAATAACTTAATGTTTATTCTGCCTTAATAGCTTCAGAAATTCAGAGGCAGGATATATTTGTCAGGCTGAAGCACAAAAGGTTTGGTGGAGGTTGGGAAAATTGGCTTAATAAATATCTTATAGTTGCAGAAGAGGAACTCAACACAGAAAGAAGATATCAGCTGTGACCTCCCATCCATATTTCATATTCTAAAAACAATCAAGGCCTGAAATTAGACTATTAGGGGCTCAGTCCGAACATGAAGCCACACCTTAATGATCACAAGTTTTGGTTTTAGAGTTGTCAGAGTAAACCATAAAGACTTCTTCCCCCAAAAGTTATTCTTTGTTCATTCATTCATTCTTTCAAATATTTATTGAACATTTCTTCTTGATTCTTCTTAATTTTCAGATATCAAATATATGGTAGGAGTTTTGGAAGCTTTTATAAGTAGATTGGAGAAAGAGAAAAAGGAATATGTGTACCAAGTAGCCAAGTGAAAGGTCAAAGAAGCTTATAATTACTGCCTAATGAGTGGCTTAGTGTATGTATTGTGTTGGTCTACATGTCCTGTGGATCACTGTTCAGCAGAGATGACATTGACTGTATCACCATATCTGTGTGGCTTACATGAGCTAACACACAGCAAAGGACTTGGTACTGTAATTACTCTCAAGCATTTTTATCAGTATCGGGTAAAATGGGAAAATAGATAACTCCAGAATTATCTGTAATGAGAAATTATGAAATTTGATAATCATCAATATGAAGATCTTTATTTTTTATTTTATTCTATTTTTTTGGCAGAACTGGGGATTGAACTCAGGTCCTTGAGCTTGTCAGGGAAGCACTTATTCCACTTGGCCATCTTCCTGGCCCCAATATGAATATCGTTAGAACTGACCTGCTTAAAACTGTGGGGGAAACTGTGGTGGCAAGTGCTGAATTTTTCACCTCAGCAAGAGCCATGACCTTAACATCCTCAAACTTCCAAGACAATACTTTAAACTGAGAAGCCAGAAATGATTCTACTCATTTTTGAATTATTTGGGGGGGGGGATGAATTATTTATAGGCCCAGCTTGATCAAAGCTAGTAGTTTCTGTTATTTTTTAAAAGCCTGTTAAGTAGAATTGCTATTGGTGCAGTACTTAGTTATTTTCTGCTGTCTGTTCTAGAAGGGAGCATGGTTGCTAACATAATCCTCTCTGTTGAACTTGGACTCCCCATGAGCAACTAGTTTTTCAGTGATACTTTTCTCCGAAATGCATATGTTTGCAAGAATTACTCCTTGGGAAATTGTCATTACCAGAGAGAACATGCTTTGGAATCCATTTTCTCTCCTACATCAACAAAGTTGAATTGCATAGTTTTTTTTCATTTTTCCAAAATTGATGAAATAGGGAAAAAGAAGCTCTTAGGTTTTAGAAGCAAGAAATTGAATGAAACTTTTGTTAAGGCTTGAGAAAGTTCAAAGTGAAAAAGGGGTAGGGGCATTTTTGACAATACTCTTTTAAAGTATTGATTTTTCTTTTCAAAATTGATCTGAAAGCATGACAAATGTGTACTCCAATACCCAATGCAGTATTAAAAGAAACTCAAATGTCAGGGTGAAAATCTAACAGGCTACAACCTTAATGGCAAGAAAGATAAAATATCTTATGTGATCCAGAGTTCCTGAAAATGCCTTATTTATCTTTTTCTTGTGGGGAGGGCAGCTCTTTATTTATTCACCTCAGTTGCAATCATCTGGGAAAGAGGTGCCAGAAGTCATTTCTACTATTAGTGTTGCCAGTCAAACTTTGATACACTCCAGTAAACAGCTTTTTTTGTGTATATATTTATAGGAATGACCAAACTTGTTAATATTAAGAGTAAGTACTTTACTTGCTCTTTCAGTAATAGATATTCAATCATTAGGCATCTACCTAAAGGTGATGTATCAGCACTCTGTAGACTCAAAGGGCAGCTGTGCCATGCTAAATAGTTTTCCTGCAGACCTCACAAAGGTTCTTTGCACCCCAGAAGGTATCGATTTCATTAGATGTGCTAATTTAGCAGTTCTCTGGTTTAAAGGCTATAATTACAGCACAATACACAACCTGTGTATATAAGTTCATTGCAGGGAGAAAAACGTTTGCTCTCAATTTATTAACAACAAATATATGCACTTTTCTGCAAATGCTAGTTATAAATCTCTTTTATATCCATAAGTCTCTGCTATTACAGTTTTTATTAATAAAATGAACAATTTCATACAGTGCTAATGAGTGAGAGCTTATCTCTTACTCCCTTTTATGTTTAAAATGTGCTGGAGAACGGGAGTGTAAGCACGTAGGTGACTAAGGCACATGAAAGTTTTAATAATTAGATTCCATCTATCTCTATTTTCACTGATAGAAAAATGTTGCGCTTGATTTTCTCATTTTCATAGCTATATCAAAGTTCAGAGGAAACAAATCAAACAGTAATATGATAATAGAGCTGAATTATAGAGCAGCTTCACTGTAAGTGGAGTTTTACTGCATTCTGTGTACACTGTGTTTGGAAACAATTACAACAGCGTGAGGAGCAAATTAGGTTGTTCTTTGTTATCTTCCAGAATACTAATTTTACTTAAGGCATACCTGTCTGTTTGTAAAGGTTTGCTCCTTTGCTGCTCCATGTCTATTTTGTTTAAAAGAATCAATTGCATACCCAGTATGTGAGGATACTGTTCAAAGAACAGACCATGTTCTGTTTACTTAATTATATGAATTAATGGTGTAGTAGTGTCAGTGAAAGATGGGTGTGTGTGTGTATGTATGTTTACATGCACACTGTCTCCATTGGACTTCATTTTTAAATAGGTAAGTTTAATATATACAATTATATATCGATATTTATACCTATCTCTATCTATCTATCTATCTATCTATCTATCTGTCTGTCTGTCTGTCTGTCTGTCTGTCTGTCTGTCTGTCTGTCTATCTATTGGAAAAGAAAAAGACAAAGAAATAGCTACAAATTTGTGGATTCTTTTTCATTTTTACTTATAATTCTCCAGTACTGGGGATTGCACTTTACATGGCCCAGGAATATCTGAATCTAGCACCATAGCCTGTGCATAGCAAGAGCTCAGTAAATAAGTTAAGGAACTGAGCAGAATTTGTTTTCTTCCTGATAAATTGAACACCAAGGTATTTAGTCCAAAGCACACTGCCTCAACTTTGGGATATATGGCAGATTTGGGAGCCAAAAGTCACAAAGCATATTAGGGACAAGTAGATATACAAATCTGAGTAATCAGGTTTCTTTGCAAATGTCCATATTAATAATTTTGTGTACTATAGTTAGGGATCCAAAGGTAAGAATAATATCTGTTTAAATATGTGCTGAGGATTTTACTCAAGTGGACAAAAAACATGAAACTTTAATTTGACTGTGAATAAAGTATCATACTTTTCAGCCACATAGCAAATGACACTTATTTGAATCCCAGTCAACTAACAACAAATTGGAAGAAGGGTTTTCTAAGGGTGTGTTCTAGAGGAAAAAGAGTTGGCTATTTGCAGAACTTGGCTTATCTCATCTGTCTTACAGAATTTTTGCTGGAAAGGGGTTACCCAGCCAGGAACCACAGTTTTGCATCTCTGCTGGTCATGAACTGGAATGAGAATGAGGTGGTGATGACTCAGAACTTTGTGGAAATTGGTGTAGTGCTTCTCCTTTCTTGTTCCCTTCCCACTGCCAGGAGCTGAGCAGTACGGCACATGACAGAAGGCATTTGCTGCTGAACTGCTAGACTCGAGCAGTAGGTGAGACACTAGAGAGGGAGAAAGAGAAAAAAACATTTTGCATGAGGCCTCCAGGACTTGTTTGTTACGACAGTCAGCATGTCTAACTTAACTAATACAGAAGTAAATATTCTTTGAGAATTAACAAGGCCACGATAGCCCCGCAGCCTGTACTGAGCATTTATTCGGGCTATGACTCAGGTAGGGATGACTGCGAATAGAAAGGGCAATGTCTGTAGACATGCAACACATGGCAGTGGACGTACACCCTGGCCTTGTTCTGAGTGAGTGGGGGACAGCCTTGAAAGTGCTTACTGGAAACCAACATGAGGGACCAGACTGAAATGAATGGTTTCATGGTTTTAATGATTCAATGGTTTTTATGCTGTCATTGTGGAAAAGCAGGCTTCTACTACCATTAGAATACTGACTTTCCAAAACAAAACAAAACAAAACAAAACAAAACAAAACAAAACAAAAAGCCAGCATTTTTGTTATCAGTGGACAATACAGCAGCTGCTTTTAGGACATGTTTAATTAATTAGCTAATTAATTTTTTCATTTGTTATCTTTATTTGTAGTGAATAAAGATTCTTGATTATCTTTTAATTTGATATAGGGTCTCACTAGACAGCTTGGACTCAGAGTGATATTCCTGTCTCAGCCTCTCCAGTGTTGGGATGACAGGCATGCACCATCACGCCTGGTCTGGGTGGCCGGCTCAGCATGCCCAGGGGTGGGGCCAGAGCTGCATGTGGTACCCTAAGTCCTGTGCTTGCCTAAGCAGGAGTTGACTCTGTTGAGCTATCTCACCAGCCCTATTTAATGTGTTTGAATAAACCAAATCCAGTGAGAAAACCCAATACTGTGCTTCACTGAATACAGCTGAGATAGCTCAGAGGAGACATCTTGACCGATGCTTCGTGCACAGAAACATCTAATAATGAACTAGATAGTAATGAAGTTCTGATGTGTGCACTTTAGGCCCTATTATTGTCATCCTATTTTCATAAATGATCCTTACATTTTTATTGGAAAGAAGTATACATAAAAACTCACTTGTAGGGTTAAAAGGTCCTTGAATATATTACCTTTGTCTTCCTTTTCTTGTTTATGTTTCATTGTACATTTGCCCAGGGGCTATGGAACAAGACCATGTTTATTAATTCAATAAAGAAGCACATGTAATGATGATCATTTACTCCTGACCTATAAGAAACAGGTACTTATTTTATTGGTGTAACGAAGTATTATAATTTTTTGAGTTTCTTTGCTCTTTAATTCCTCCAACACTCTCAGATTTTCAGTTTCAAAAAATAAAAAGAGCACACTGATGCAAATTCCCTCTCTCAGCCTTTGGCCTTCTTATTGTTCTAAAATTCCTCTATTGTTTAAGTTTTCATTCTCTGATCCACTAAATGTTTCTTTCTGGGATTTTGCCTTATCAGAAACTGCTTGAAATAAATTAGCCAATTCCTGGATCACAGAGATCATTTTATCACTTGGTGTTCTGAATTATCATGGGTTATAATAAGATTTAACCTGTAGATGCAGACAGAAACATGTTCATGATAGCTTTGTAGTACTTCTGCTTGAAGGCAAGGCTATAAAACAAGATAACCTCCCGAGGTTCCCTATAACTCCCTAATTCCACAATATTAATCTTCTTGAGTGAATCCAACAGTTTTATTTCTTCTTTGAAGATACTACTGTCCTGTGCTTTGAAAATATGTTTCTCTTTGTTCTTTGGGGGCTTCAGAATGTGCTACCATAGAACAAAGTAGAAATTTTCAGGAAATTTGTTAGTATGAGCACTGGGAATATGAGATAGAACTGTCATTTCTAGGATTATTTCAATACAATTTAACTCAATAAAGAAATACAGTACAGAGTCTTTCTTTAGCAGGCACTGTGGTGGAGTGAGATACATCACCATCAACAGCAGGGAAGTAGGTTCTGGCTTATTTTACAGGTTTGTTGAAAAGATGAAATATAACGAAAAATATGCACTGCACTTGGTACTTAGCCCTCAATAAATAGCATCTGAAAGCAGGTTGGAATGTTATGGTTTGTTGAAGTCAGGTTTTCAGTTTTCAGAGTGCTATGAACAATACTGCATGGGAGGCAATGCTGACAGTTTGTAGTATATGTGTGTTTGAATCTTCCTCATTACATCATTTGGTATCAACTTTCCTCTACAGGACTGAGAATTTTGAATAAACTAACCAGCACATGACAAGCTAACACTTGAAGGTAACCATGGTTATGGCTATTATATTCTAGTCCTCAAAGCAGAACTGGAGTCAGAGTGATGGTGTAGATAGATGGTTTGGAAAGTGACCCCAGGGAAAGAGATTGGTAGATCAGGAGAATGGAGTAGAGAAGCAGAGACATTTATAAAAGTTACCGAGTCGACCTGTGCTACAGGTGACATGTTCATTCTTGTCAGAGCCTACGGGGAACACTTAAAAATATGTCTCAAAATTGTCTATAAAGAAAATATTTATTCATCAAACATTAGGAAGTGTGGGATAAGAAGGATGGGGCACGGAGCTGAGAGCTCTACTGGTAGCATGTCATTGACATTGTTAAGTTGCATCTGACGAAACTGATTGATCAGAAAGATGCCACAGTAGCTCATGCAAGAGCTTGGGTCAAAAACTCTGAGACATTGCACAGAATTGTCCAGTGGGC
This sequence comes from Ctenomys sociabilis, assembly GCA_004027165.1. NCBI lineage: Eukaryota > Metazoa > Chordata > Mammalia > Rodentia > Ctenomyidae > Ctenomys > Ctenomys sociabilis. The sequence continues at coordinate 13,660 of PVKA01018622.1, read as the reverse complement.
TGGAGAAGAGCCAAGAGAAACAAGATAGGTAGTTGTGCTACTTGCGAAGTTGGAAAAACTATACAGAACTATAAAACTAAAGTGCATTTAAAAGAATTGAAAACTAAATTTCAAGTGAGAAACTTGGGATATGTTGGTCAGATTGGACATGTTTCATTTGTTTCTGAAGCACATCGTTTGAACTCTGTTCTAATATCACATCAGCTGTTGGGGTTTGGGGAAATAAAAAAGAACAGACAAGGTTCCCAACCTTGAAATATAATAAAAATTGTGGGAGCAGATCATTTTTGCTGTCTCTTCCCACTTTCTAATATTGTGTACATCATTCTTCTACAACAGAACTCCAAGAATACAACTTTTTGAATTTAGGTTACTCAGCAAATCTTTATCTAGAAGAGAAAAATCAAATATAGGTGTCTTAAATTCACAAGGAAGCCATCCTTATAAAATTTTTGAACCAAAAGATTATGTAATCTGTACTGACTAGTGGAAAATAATTTTTGAAAGAAAGACAGAAATGCCCTCTATTCTCCTACCCTCAGAACTATTAGAATTCACATTTATAACAACTTTTTATTCTCTCCTGAAGAAAATCTTTATTCCTCTGTAAGATGAGTCAGTATAATATAAGCTTAACAAGTTCCTGGTAAGCTGCTATAAAGGATTTCTGTATTTATAAAAACTTTGCTAAGTGCGCTGGCAGAAGCTTTGGACATTGGAAGTAACATTTACAATGAGAGAAAACTGGAGACTGCCTCTTAACTGTCAATCAGCTTTGTTTTTAATAATGTATAAGGGAAATTCAGATTCACTCTAGTAAGATACACTCACCACTTACAAAACTGCACTTTCAAGCATATAAGTATACATCACTGAGTAGGTGATATGTGTATACTGAAAAAATGAAAAGGTCATGGTCCTTTATGAGTTAGTTAAGATTAAATCTGAATGACCTTAGTTATTTAGTGAGAATTTTAGACTTCAGCTCTCAATTTAATAATTTGGCTCATATTCCTAAAAGAGTGAACGCTTTCATTACTTTTTAAAATGTTGTATTACAAGTTAAAGGTTTTTTTTTTTTTTTATAAGCTTTATCAAAGGAAAGGACGCTATAATTTTACATTGGTAATTATTGGGGGTTGTTTTGGTCTCATGTATCATTAGTCTGTTCAGGGTTTATTCAAATTTGTGTATGCATGTGTGTGTTTAAAAATATGACTCACTCTTAAAAGCAATTATTTAAAAATAATTTAAAATTTTGTTTATGTTTAATCAAATATTATCACTAGTATTTATCACTAGTATTTATTACCACTAGTATTATCACAGTATATTATTCAGTAGTTTTGCTTTTTTTGGGTATACTGGGCATAAAATTAGGACATTCACCCTGATCTATATTCCAAATGCCTTTTATTTTAATTCTAAGACTCTGTCTTACTAATTCACTAAATTGTTTGGACTTAGCCCAAACTCTTGATCCTGTGGCCTCAGTCTTCCAGGGTGCTGCTATTATAGTTACGTATCGCTACAAAAAATCATTCAATATACCATAAAGTTTTTTATTTTTGGCCTAACATGAGAGATTGATTTCTCAAAAAAAGATTGGTTTAAATTAGTCCTAATTTAGGAAGAAAAATTACAAAACTGTGTTAATGATCAACTGGTAAAACATGCTAACTTCAGGAGCTGTGTTGTGTTTTTCCAAGATATCTTTGTCTTCCTCTTAATTACCAGAGGACTATGAAACTCACAAATGGAATTTGAAGGCAAAATAGTGAAGATGAAATGCTAAATTTTTTGTTCTTTTTGTTCTGTTAGCTTAAGAATAAGAACCAGTTTTCTGATTCCTATAATAATGACTTGGGGTCCTTATTTTAAGAAGATGAAGTAGAATATTTGAATAAAATGCTGAGAGAATTAATGCCATTTTAGAGTTAATCAGTAGTTCCTGAATCTGCATGGAATCATTAACTCATCTCTTTTAACTAAAATAACTTGTTCCTTCTCGCAGCACTTGAAAGATTTTTAAGGTCAAAATGAAAAGAGACAAACACTGTTCCTATGCATTACACAATCACTGGCACTGAATTTTCCATTGTATTGACTAAATGAACTAATTAACAGCTAGGTTAGCATTCTCTCTATGTAGTGTGACCTTCCAAGCACTCCACACGTGAAGAGTGGAGGACCAGTGTCCAGGGACATTTGTCTTATATGAGAACATGACCTTATTTTGGTAAAAAGCCAGCTTTATTCTTTCAGTGTTGCTAATTGTGTCTAAACGTATTCTCTTTTTATTTCAGAATCACTGTTACTTGTTAGGTATCTCTAAACACCTGAGAAATGATATTTCTTAAGAATAAGAAAAAACACACTTGCACATAAAGATTGGCCCAAAAAGCTTTTCATCTCCTATAATGCTGGAGTCGAGTCCAAGCACACCGGTGGCTTGGTTTCAAGAACTAGGTCTGTATCACACGCAACACTTGGCGACAGAAGATGAAATATTTAAGTGGTATGTTTGGAGACTTCCACATATTTTGGTACTTTTTAATCTCCTCTTTCAGACAAAACATCTGAACAAATGAATGCAGTTGCTCTCTTAAATTGGGCAAATCTAAAGGCTGAACCACATACTTTCAAAGTGAGCTCATAGATTAAAAGAAGTACAGTATTATGTTTTCCTCTGGTACTACTTGTAGAGTTTTCATCTCCCTTCAGAGCTAGGTGTACGTGTCAGGAATTGGTTATCAGTTCATTGTTATCAACTCCCTTGGAAGGATTCATTAATTTTATAACACAACATCTCTTTGCAATGAATAGTTCTGCAAACTGGGAGCTTCATTATTTTATTCATCTCAGGCCTGCTTGACATGCTGCAGTATTCTTTGGGAATAAAGTTTTGCAGGATGAGACTATTCCCATTTTCAATATCCCATGCATCTGTTCACGCAGCATCATCACTCAAGCACATAATAAACCACTCTCGAGGAAGCCTATAAAAGGTCCTCCTCCCCATCCCAAGCAACAACATCATCCTCCCAAAGATCCACCTTATTGGATCAAGCCCCCAAAAAGGTATAAGTAAATTATCATGGTTATTAAACAGTTAAATTTTAGAAGGAGAATAGAAAAAGATGTTTGAGGTGTTGAATTAGGAAGACCTGGGCTTACATCCTAAATTATAGAAATACTACTCCTTATCTCTAAACTTTACTTTCTACATTAGTAAAATAGGACCAATAATGCTTCCTTGGAGAACTGACATAATAATTACACACACTAATATATGTAAGAGGTGAATGTACACCATCAATTACTGGTTGATGTTTTAGTCAATAATTTTATCATTTAGTTTCAGAATAGTTCTTGTTTTAGGTAATTAAAATCCAACTTGGGTAGGTCATTATATTTCATATGTCACATAAAATGAAGTCTGTGTGTAAATCCAGCACAAAGTTGACAATTGCAGTGCATAGCTGTGCCCACAAATGCAGATAAAGGTCCTCTCTGTGTTCTCTTCAGCCATTCTGAATATACTTTGTGGGATACTTCCCTATTGTTAATTAAGACTCAGTGGCTGAAAGTAGAAACATACTTGGCGACAGTACAGCTCTATGCCAGAACTAAACAGAGCTAAAACAAACCCAGCCAGGATTTGGATATATTCTCACAGGTAGCAGTGAGCCTCTACCTAAAAATACAATAATGGCTATAGGGCATTTTTGATATATTTTACTCTTCAAAATAATCAAAACAAAACTATACAACTATCTTAATTGCTTTACTTTATCTTCTCATACTGTTTTGCTTTGTGAATAAATTATGGAGGAAGCAAATGTGATATATACACACAAGGGGTTGTTATCCAGTCATAAAGATCAAAATCGTATCATTTGCACAAAAATGGATGGAATTGGAAATTAGATTATATGAGATAACCCAGGGGTAGAAAGAGAAGTATACTTTGTTTTCTCATAGAAGGTGTGACTAAGAAATACACTAAATGTTTAACTTAAAAACTCATTTAGTTAAAAAACATTACCATCATTCCATCTTGATTGAAACGGTTGTCTCGGAGATAGCAGAATAGGTACTTATCTGGCAAATGCAGGGTCCTGAGTTCAATCCCCAGTACCACAAAACAACAACAAACAAACAATTGTCTCATTGTTCTTTTAAAAATACATTAGTATTACATAATATTACATTCATCTTAGGAAATAGGTAAATGTATGTAACACATTTTGATTGTATGTATTTCTCTTCCTCTCCCCTTCCTCTTCCTTCTTTCTGTTTTTATTTATTTTTTCTTTCTGTCTTTAGATTTTCTTTCCCCATGTTTTCTTTTAGTCCATATTTGTAATACATGATGCTCACAATCATTATGGGTAGTTGGTCTATGTACCTGACACGTCTTCCAGTTCTCTTTAAGTTTCCTTCTACTCCTCTTTCCCCTACCTTCCATTTCTTTGTGCCTTTCTCAATAGAAAATACTCTATCTTCCTATTTCCTTTTATCTTTCTTTTATTTTGTGCTTTATTTATACTTTGTTTTTCATAGTGAGAAGCCATGTGATATTTAAGCTGTGCATCTGACTTATTTCATTTAACATAATATTTCACTGTTCATTCATTTTTCTACAAATGACCCCAATTAATCTTTCTATATAACAGAATAGCACTCTATGTACATAAATATCACATTTTTCATTTCTTCGTCTGTTTGTGGACAAATAGATCACTTCTAAGATTTAGCTATTATAAATTGTGCTGCTATAAACATGGATCTGCCTGCATCATTGTAATCTGATATCTTTAAATCTTTCAGGAAGACACTTATAGGGAGAATAGCTTGGTTGAATTAAATTCCATTTCTTGAAATCTTACAGTATTTTGTAGCACAATTTTTCAAAGTAGCTGCTAATGATCTTTCAAATTTTGGTTGTGTCCATTTTGATTTTGCCCATTTTATTTCTACATACATTGAATAACAGTCCAAATCCAAATCTGGTACAAAGAGAGAAATCAAAAAGATTAGAACAGAAATTAACCAGATTGAGACAGTAAAACAGTAGAAACAATCAATGAATTGAAGATTCCTTTCCAAGGAAAGGAAAGAAGGAAAGAAAAGACCCTCATCATAGTTTTATTATCTTAATACTTTTTCAAGCAGTTTTGGAAAATTCTTTCATGACTTTTGTTACATTGTTGTGGCTGGCTTAATATACTGAACTGAGGCAAAATGTTTACTTTTTGGAATAATTTTGACTTTCTAGAAGAGCCAGAAGGTCTCATTGTGTGAGGTTTGGTGAATAAGAATAAGATGGCCAGCCCACAATGGTGTTAAAAGCCTGTCTTTCCATTAAATGCCATTGGACAGTAGCATTCATTACATTTTTGGTCACATGTCCTAAATACACTCACAAAGGAGGGCTTTGAGACATGTTTCAGCAAGATAAGTTTTCAAAGACAGGAAGAGTAATTTGAGGGTGATTAATGGCAATCTGTCTTTTACTGTGATTGTGTTTTAGACATTCACTCTAGTATGTTTTGGTCAGGCTTCACATGTGGGGTCTAGAGACCAAAGATGACATGAGAGCACATGATCAGAGAAGAGAAAGGGTATTAAAGAAAGGATAACAGGGGGGAGGGAGGTTACATGATGGGAGTGTATTATATATGTATTTGAAAATGTCACAGTGAAGGGCTGGGGAGCTAGTTCAGAGTCTAAGCGCCTGCCTGGGAAGTGCACAGCCCCAGGTTTGACCTGTGTTAGCACCTGCTGTGCTGGCCCTGGGTGTGCTGTGCTAGCCAGCTAAACTTGGACTGGTGGTGCATGCCTTTGATTGCAGTGCTGGGGAGCTGAGAGAGGAGGATCATTATGAGTCCAAGCTACAGCAAGACCTTGTACCCTACAGTGAGACCCTATACTGTGAAACAGTAGATTTCACAGTGAAATCTACTATTCTGTATAATTAATATATATTATTTAATTTTTTAAAAAATGAAGCATGAAATGAAGATATCTAAAGAAAACAGCTATTGTGTTCTAAAATAAAGTTTACCTTACAATGTATATACCTATGTGGCAAAAGGCAATTAGAACAGGTGACACTGGCCAGTCACTTGGATCACTGAGGTAACACGTGGAGGTTCCTGAGTTACAATGATGTGATTTTCTATCAAGGCTATAATTGAAGATTGCACAGAGCTCAAGAACAATAAAGCTGTAAAAGATTAAAAGAGAAAAGATAATTATGGAATGCCATTGATTACACAGCTAATTTGCAGATTGTTGCTTGAGGAGCATTCTCCTTCTTTTCTGTCAAGGTCAGGAGGCTAGTGTTTAGGAATATGGGCAGACTATTTTAATATGAGTTAAAACGGCTAGAACAGAGAGTAGAGACAATAGTAGAGATCCTGGCTTCAAATTCTGGATTCTTCTGTATTTGGTGGGCTTGTACTCCTGGCTTCTACATTTTGCTATTATGCAGTGTTGTTGATCAAATGAAAAAGTAATAGAATAGGGTAATAAAAATAAATGAGGCCTGGAAATTAAGATGCTAGCTATAGCATTCCTATGAGTTACTGTCTGGCTCTAAGATTCTTCACCTATAAAATGCAAGAGTTGAACTTGATATTGTGCTCCAAATCTGGTGCACAATAAAAAAAATAGTTGAGGTTTGTGAAAGACACAGATTCCTTGGACTCAGGTTGTATCTGCTGATTTCAATTTCTGGGGGATGAAACAGGCTTTAGGAAAAAAGGACTTTTAAGAGATTCTCATCTGATTCTCACTGTAACCTTTCCCTCAGGTAGGTGGAATCCACATCCAGAAAACATGGGAAATCCTCTTTTAAACTCCAGTTCAGGCCCTCAACCCCATGATTTTAAGGCAACATGGTAGAGATTTAGAAGTAGAAAATTATTGAAAGTGACATTATTTGGATGACATAACAATACTACTATTATTATTGTTCCACTGTGTTTTCACAGTGGCTGGTCGTCAGGATTTGCCTCAGTCTTGCTGCAGCTCACCTTTGCCTTTGGGAAAAGCCACTCATCTTTACATAGTTGATTTGGAGGTAGAAGAAAGAGAGAATTTTACTTGCACTCATAGATCCTGGGCTGCATTTATTCAAGCACAATTAAGAACAGTAGGGCATCCCACTTAACATTTGGTAAAACTCACAAAGGATCGTTATTTGCTTATTGCTTTGAAAAGCCTGTGGGAGAGGAAACGTTTTGATGAAAGTGTATTAAATCTGCAAATGTGAATTTGTGTAAAGGAATATGTATCCCAGAGTTATTCTGTGGACGACCCACAAATAGGAATTCTACTTGCATCTAGTTTTCATTAGGGGCTATGTGCCTGAGCTTTTAAAGAATGGAAATCTTTTCTTTAAACATATTGTTGATGTTTTAAATTTTGGTAGTGCTTTTTGCCTTACTGGTTGTTTAAAAAGTGTCCTAGAATTCTCATTTGGAGAAATACCTATAAATTTTATTGGCAGGTGGGCCTTCTCTATAATTGTGCTGAAAATAGGTCGTTTCCTGCCTGACCTATGCAGCTGGCATCCGGTTGCAAGGAATTTTTCTGTCTAGACGGTCTGTATGTTTGGAACAATTGTCCTCCCTCTGACCCCCAGATCCACCCCATGTCTCAGTTGTGTCAGCTCCATCCCTTCTTCTCTTTTCCCGTACTTACTTTGCACTTGGCCTTCTTCCCTATCTCCCATGCTTGGTCTTAAGGAAAGAACTGAAGTTTAAATGTTTTTATTTCTCTTTCTGAGATCTGAATTCTGTTTACTTTCTGACTCTATTTGCTACTTAAGAAAACCACCAAAGAAAATTCTAGTCCCTAACATTACCTCACTGCTAGGCCTTTCTACCTCTCTTCCCTATCTGTAACCACACAAAACCTTCCTAACATTCCTCCTGCATGTGTGAAGACTAGAACTGCTGGTGGAATTTGTCTTATTTGATACCCTTGGCGGAATGATCACTTTAGTAGTATATAGTAATTTGCTGCCCCTCATATGTCAACATGGAGATGAATTACTGGGGACCTTATTAAAAATGCAGATTATAATTGACTAGGCCTACGTGAACTTTTCTAATAAGAGCCTCACTGATGGAGCACTGCTGGTCTGCAAACCACATTTTTGTAACAAGGGTAACTGACCGGAGAGGTAAGCTACCACGGAGCGGGAATTGCAACCCTTACCCTGTGTGTGATCGGTGGGACAATTTGTTGGGGCATTCTGTGCATTATTGGATGTTAAGAAGCGTCCTTGGTTTCTATCCTCCGCGTGCCAGTAATATTTCCTCTGCCATTTGTGAGATGGAAACTCTCTTTCCATATTGCCAAATGTTCTCAGGGGTGGGAGGGGTATAAAACTACTGCTGTTGGAAACTCTGCTACATTAGAGTTTATTAGTTAAGGACTCTGACTTAAACTGCTCCAACTTGAAATCTGGTTTTACCAATTTATTGAATGAGTGTCTCTGAACAATTGACTCTTAATTTCTTTTAATTGACTCAGGATTTTGCTGCATAGTTCAGACTTGTGGTGATCTGCCTGCCTCAGTCTGCCCAGCTCTGGAATCACTAGTGTGTGCCGCCACAGCTGGCTTTGGGGCCAGCAGAGCATGTTGTACCAACGATTGAACTCAGAGGACCTTAGGGTCGCAAGGCAGGCACTTAGACTGCGGAGCTACCTCCCCAGATAGTGAAGAACTCAGTTTCTTGTACCTCACTTTTCTCCACCATAAACTGGGGACATAATATTTACATTAAATAGTCATAGAGATGCTGGGAGGATTATATAAATGTCCATGAAGTGCTCACAACTATACACATTTGAATACCTGGGAGTCAATAAATATTAGCAAATACAATTAACTTTTTTCCATACTAGGCTTTTAATTAAAGGATACTAATGTCCCATGTGCAAACATACTGTGGAAAGAAAATAAATTTTATAGAAATATAATGTTGAATTAAAATAATGTATTTTATCTTTCCATATTAAGAGTAGAAAATAAGCCATTAAAATACATCTTGGCATTCTGAATTGACCTGATTTAGGTAATTATGATTATAAAATCAATACTTAATTAATTTCACTTGAACCTATTATAGCACTAGGGCAGTGGGGTCCAGCCTATGTCATGCATGCTGTATTCAGCTGTTTGTTATCATTGAAAGCTCTAAAGAATTTTCCATCACTACATCAGGAATGAGCAGGAAGAACAATAGTTAATCTAATCTCAATACAATCCTTAGGACTCTGAGACTTGTATAAGGGCCTATATTCTGTGAGATGAAGGTGACTGTTTCTATTTTTGATGAGGAGGAGGTGTTGAATATATACCATCTATCTGTGCTACATTGGGATTTAAGTCAAGTAAAGGCATAAAAATTTAGACTAACAAATGAAACAAACTGGACAGAGGTGACAGTTAAGACTTTGAATGACTGGGCTGATGGTTGATCTAAAACATGAAGATCCCATGTGGGGAAAAGGCCAGTCTTGACAGAATTAGACTCTAGGATAGCTGAATTTTAGTGTTATCTATAGCTTTAACAAGTTTGTGATCTCTGTGAAAAGTTACCAAACATCTCTGGACTAACTTGTGCCTGCTTTGGTATGCCAGATTAACCAACCATTCCAGTGACCTGGAACCTGCCAGGCTCAAGTACTGCCTCCTCCAATAGCACTAAAGAATCCCAGCTAAGTGCTGACTTGCCAGCTGGCACTTCTTTCTGAGAATGCTGCTTATACCCATTCTGATTTAGTTCACTGGGACCCTGAATTAAATAACTAACTAGTAACACTTTCTGCTTGGTGGGATTTTTTGGAAGAACTTTTCCTTTCCTTATCAGTGTTATTGCCAAGATGGCAATAACTTATTTTAGAGAGCATTCTTAATCATAATATTTGGATTTTTTAATCATATAGTACCAATGACTTTACACAGAATAGGTTCTCCTTATAGTTTGTCTGTCTGTGAAGCAGGTAGGTGTATGTTTGAGGAAAGCACAAATTATTAATATATTTTCTCACAACATTTCTAATGATGATGGAGTAGCTGTGAATTTCAGTGAAAAAATGTCTACTAGAATTCACTTTCACTTTCTGTAAATCAGAAAAAGATATGAGTACATAAAGTTTTAAACTGTTGATTGGTTGTTGGTGTGACAATATTGGACATCTAAGAAAAATTAAGTGAGTTTCTAGCAGTCTTATTTTTGACTATAATTACATATTGAATGCTCACTGTGAACTAGGCACTGTGATAGGCACATTTTGTATATCATTTAGACATGATCTTCATTCCAAAATAAGGTGATTGTAATTGCCTGGTCTTCTTTAATAGTTGAGCAAGTGGAAATCTAGAAAGAGTTGACTATGTTGTGCTGGGTTCTAAAGCTCATGAACAATGGAGGCAGCTTTAAGACAAATATTTAGACTTCAGAGACCTTGGCTTATTAAGATTAATGCAGTAATGTTTTTAAATATCATCAATATGCACACTTTAGATGAAACCATTTTATTATTATGAGTGTTTTAAATGGAAATCCCATGTTCTTTTGGGCAAAGGGCCATTCAGTTCCCATAAGAAATAAACAAATATATTCTGGGTGGATGTCATTGGTACATTGCTCAATCCCATCTGTTGACATGTTGAAGACATCTCTAACAGCAGCTTGACTTATTTGAGCACTATTATTCTGTAATAGGATAGTACGTACATATGTTATTTGTATTCATTGTCATGGCAAAAGAAAAAAAAAAAACAATTTGCTTCTCTTCCAGATACTCTCTTTTACTTATGAAAATGCTTGTAAATACAAAACTGGTGGTAAGTGTCAGATTGAAAGCATTACCCTAGGAAGCCACAGAAAGGAAGTGTAAATCTTCCCCTTACTTCCTACCAGTAATCTCCAACCAAAGCCAAGAGGGTGCACTTTTAGAAAGAAGAGAGTACTTCGTGGTCTGAGGTAGTCACTTTAAAAATTTCCTTGAAAGCCCCAATTAGGAAGTGAAAGTACACTCTAAAGTAAGGAGAAGTTGAGTCCTTCAGAGCTGTAAGATAAAAAGAGAAAATACCTTTAGAAAAAAAAGACTTTGTCTGAATTAGTCACTATTCAATTACTAAGAAGGATAGGATCTTTTTTTCCTCAAGTGTTCAGCAAAGTCATGATTAGCTTTTTAAAGGTCCAAATGAGTTAACTAGGATAGATAGCTTCTCTCAGTTAAATGTGACTTTGTTACTCTAAGAAGTAGGGATGTTTGGACCAAGAAAGAGAATAATTGGGATCCTACTACAGTTACAGCATACTATACTGTAATATATAAAGATCTGTAATGGTGACAATAGTGGCACTACTCATTGTATCTACCCTTTATTGAGACCTCTACTGTTAACCACATTGCACAGTATCTCCTATGATTCTTGTAGTAACCTGCAGCATTGCATGGTACTACCATCTTCATTTTACAGATAAGGAAATTGAATCCCAGTGGTTGAAAATCTTGTGCTAGGTTCACAACAGCAGTTCATTATGGAGACAGGACTTAGGTTCTGTTATGGCTGATATCTAGATGTCCTCTCAGAGCCTGTGTGGTCATAGGTGGATCTTTCCAGAGGGGTCTGGATCTAGAGTGTGATGGTGGGTTTAATGATGTGATGCTGGGATTGATTCATGGTGCTAGGGGTTAAGGACCCTCATGCTGGGTGTGAGCACTACTTGACATAAAGGCCAGTAGGCTGCTAGTCATAGGGACAGAAAGAGGGCTGCCTTGGATTCTGCTTATTCCTTGCTACTCACTGCTTTTGTTGCCTCCTGCTTTTCATACCATAACCTGTTCTTCTCCTCAGTGATATCCCTCTGCCCTGCCACCCTGCCTATGAGCCAGCCAATTATGGATTGAAACTTCCACACATTTTAAGCCAAATAAACTTTACCTTCTTTAAATTTGGGTATTGGGTATTTATTATCAAGAACAAAAGAGTACCTAAAAAGGCTCCATCCACTTGCAGCACTCATAGAACTCCTTATTTTATATTTCTAAAAGAGAATACAAAATGGTTTAAAAAACTTTTAGAAACATTACATAATTTCACTGAATAAAATAGTAGGACTTCATCAGTGGCTATTGTATTGCAACAGTTTGTCTTCAAATTAGTTGTTTAGGTTACCAAATGTAAATATGCAAAATTTGTTTAAGAAGTTATAAGAAATTGAACAAGAGAAGAATAAATTTAAGTATTAACTACTACTTTCAACAGACTAGCAGAAATCAGCAGTACAGTTATACCAGCTATCTTGTGTATACACATAAATTATCTTCTTTCTCTCTCTCTCTCTTTCTCTCTCTCTCTCTCTTTCTCTCTCTCTCTCTCTTTCTTTCTTTCTTTCTTTCTTTCTTTCTTTCTTTCTTTCTTTCTTTCTTTCTTTCTTTCTTTCTTTCTCTCCCTCTCTCTCTTTTTTGTATTAGTACAGGGTCTCACTACATAGATCAGACTTGTAGTGATTTTCCTGTTTTCAGCCTTCCAAACTCTGGGATTACAAGTGCACACCACCATGCTCAGTCTCAATCACTGTCTCAGTGCACCCTGGGGGTGGGGCTGGCACAGCATGCTGGAGATGGAAGCTATTTGGCTGGCCCTCAATCCTAGTTTTTTGAGAAATGCCCGCACTGATTTCCATAGTGGTTGTAAAAGTCTGTGGTACAATCCCACCACAATGAAGGATTCCTTTTCCCCCATAGCCCCTCCGACATTTGTTATTGGTTGATTTCTTGATTATAACTATCCTCCCTGGAGTGAGATGGAATCTCAGTGTTGTTTTAATTTACATTTCTTCTTTCAACCACAAAGCATAGCTCTCTTTGTGAATGAACACTTACATTGATTCTTAGTCTATTCTGCTCTTTGGAGCAGATCAATAACTAGTGAGTAAAAGCTACAGTGTAATGCACTGAATTTAGATATAGAATATCTAAATTTAAAGTAAGTTAAAGTGATCTATTTTCCATATTAAAGAATTTATAATTTATTATTTAGATAATACTAAGCTACAAAACAGCTTTTAGCACAGAGGAAAGAGATTGAAGTTCTAAAGTGTGCCTGGGGAGAGTCACATGAAGAGAAAACTTTCTCTCAAGCTCTCACAGAGAGCAATCTGGTCAAGCATTGGCCATGACTCATCCACATGGATGACACAGACAAAGGATCTACAGAATAATGTACAGGACTACAAGATAAACCCTGAGAGGACTTCACTGACCTCATAGGAAATATAAAGTTCATGTGTTGGTATATAAGTCTTGATCTATCTAGGTCTTAACCATCCAGCAGAAAAGTATAAAAATGAAGTATACATCGTGAGCCCATAATATTAAGCTGAGCTGTAAATGGATATGGTCGACAATTTCTTTGAACAGCTCACTATGGTTGTAGAATGCTGGACTGTGTTGGATTGTGGTGTCGAGTTCAAGCACCTAAGGTAGTTGAATGTCAATGGAGTGCCCACTTTTGACAGGTGTAGACAAAGGAAGGGTTGTAGAAAGAAAAAATCATGATGTGTGTGTATAGACAGTACAGTTGGGATAGATAACGCTGTGCTTCTACATAATTCTATGA
>PVKA01018621.1:30692-43711 GCA_004027165.1 Ctenomys sociabilis | reverse complement strand
CAAATTTTCTGAGCAAGGAGATTGTGGAGCCACAGAGGAAAGAGATTGAAGTTCTATAGTGTGCCTGGGGAGAGTCACATGAAGAGAAAACTTTCTCTCAGGCTCTCACAGAGAGCAATCTGGTCAAGCATTGGCCGTGACTCTTCCACATGGATGACACAGACAAAGGAACTACAGAATAATGTACAGGACTACAAGACAAACCCTGAGAAGACCTCAATGACCACATAGGAAATATAAAGTTCATGTGTTGGTATATAAGTTTTGATCTACCTAGGTCTTAACCATCCAGTAGAAAAGTATAAAAGTATAAAAATGAATTATACATCTTGAGCCCATAATATTAAGCTGAGCTGTAAGTGGATATTGTCGACAATTTCTTTGAATAACCCCCTATGGTTGCAGAAGGCTGGACTGCGTTGGATTGTGGTGTCGAGTTCAAGCACCTAAGGTAGTTGAATGTCAATGGAGTGCCCACTTTTGACAGCTGTAGACAAAGGAAGGGCTGTAGAAAAAAAAATCATGATGTGTGTGTATAGACAGTACAGTTGGGATAGATAACGCTGTGCTTCTACATAATTCTATGAGAGGCAAGATCTGCACTAATGGTGGTTGGCCAACATATTATGTCGGCTTTTAGTGCTATGGTCATCCACTAGGTAAGTAATTATTGAATCTCTGATATAATTCAGCTATAAAAAAACCTGTATATATGATATCATGTATGCACCTTGTACAATACCAAAACGTTATGAAAACAGTTCGCAATGTATTAATTCATCGAATGTGTATGGTTAAGATGTCTTGAAACTGTCTGATTGACATTTATTTTTTAATAAAATAAAAATAAATGAAAAAAAAGGAGAAAAGAAAATAAAAAAAATAAATGATTGGCTAAATAAAAAAAAAGTGAAGAGACAACCCACAAATTTCAAAAAACTTCCAACTAATAAGCTCTCAGACAAATGTCTGCGCTCTACAATATATAAAGAACTAAGATGTATTAGCTCCCTCAAATTTAAAGACCCAGTTCTGAATTGGGCATCTGAGATGAAGACATACTTCTCAGAGGACGAAATTAAAGAAGCAAATAAATATATGTAAAAATGCTCCACATCCCTAGCCATCCGGGAAATCGAAATAAAAACAACACTGAGATACCATGTAACTCCAGAAAGAATGGCTATAATAAGGTAATCAACCAACAACAAATGTTGGAGAGGTTGTGGGGAAAAGGGAACATTTCTCCACTGCTGGATGGAATGAAGACTGGTGCAACCATTGTGGAGATCAGTGTGGAGACTCCTCACAAAAGTAGGACTGGAAATCCCATTCAAGTCAGCTATCCCCCTACTGGGAATTTTCCCAGAGGAACTGAAAACATCATATCATAGAGATATATGTGTATCTATAGTTATAGCAGCACAATTTGTGATAGCAAAACCTTGGAAACAACCAAGATGCCCATCACATGAGGAATGGTTGAAAAAGATGTGGTATTTCAATACAATGGAATGTTACTCAGCTATAAATAATGATAAACTTGAAGCATTTATATTGAAGTGGATGCCACTTGAACATATACTCATAAGTGAAATAAACCAGATGCACATTGCAATATCGTATAGTCTCCCTAGTATAAGAAATCAAAAGAAGAAATACATATAGAAGTGTAGAACAACAACTAACAAAAATTTTGTCTGATAGTTAGGTTAAACTGAACTGCATATGTTGCAGGGTACTAATCAGCTTCCCTTCCAGATGGTTAACAACCTAAGTTCATAGATCAAAAATTGGAGAAATGGAAGGGTTGCAACTTCAGCCAACATTCTGGCCATAGCCTTTCAAGGTCAATGAAGACTCAGGATATAGATGAACCTGTACTATAACATCATGGAACTTAGTTGTTCCCCAAATTTTCTGATCAAGAAGATTATGGAGCCATATAGGAATTTGATAGATGATCTATAGTGTTCCTTAGGCGAGTCACATAGAAAGAAAACTTTCTCTCAGGCTATCACAGAGAGCAAACTGGTCAAGCAATGGCCGTGACTCATTCACATGACTGACACAGACAAAGAATCTACAGAGTGAGGTATGGGGTTACGGGATAAACCCTGAGGGACCTTGATTGACCTCATCAAGTACAAAAGCTACATTTTTTGTTATGTAGATGTTGCTTTATTTTGGTCTTAACCATCCAGCTGAAAAGTATAAAAGTGAGGTATATAAAATAAAGACATAATAATAAGCTGAGCTGTAAATGACTCTAGTCAACAACTTCATATAACCCATTATTATTGTGGAATGGTGTTGGACAGTGTTTGATTGTTTCCCTGAGTTTAAGCACCTATAATAATTGAATGACAATGGAATACCCATCTTTGAAAGGACTAAACAAAAAAGGGATACAAAGAAGAACCATTCTGTGTTTGTACAGTTACAATAAATATGCAGTACTTCTTTATAATTCTATGAGATGCAAGATTTGTACTAATAGTGTTTTGAGAGGATATTCTGTCAGCTTCTAGTACTATAGACAACCACTAGGAAGATAACAAGGTAGAAAGTATTGACTATTGAAAATGTACTATAATTCAGCTTTAAAAAATAAGTATACAACTACATTCTGTTAATTCATTTATTAGAGTCATCTGCTCTAATAGTGTTTGCAAGTAGAATATCATGTATGCACCTTGTATGAAAAAAACCAATACAAAAAATATGCAATGTATTAATTATTGAATCTGTCCTGCTAATTTGAGACTTTCTTTTTTTTTTTTTTTTTTGGAGGAACTGCGGATTGAACTCAGGTCCTTGCGCTTGCCATGGAAGCGCTTATTCCACTGAGCCATGTCCCCAGCCCTGTCCTGATAATTTGATTTGAAGCTGTCTCATTGCTATTTGTTCAATAAAATAAATAAAATAAATGAAACAAAACTTCTAAGTTTATATCTGGTAATCTGAATAACTAATTTGCACATAGCATCATGTGATACAGCAACCATTGTTAGTTTCCTGTTACTTTGTTTAGTGAAATCTTGTGCCATGTATAATGTTGTTCTATTCTATCTCTATTTTTTTATTCTTTAAATATAATAATAAATGTACAAACAAAGAAACAAACAAAGAAGTATTTGTGGTTGTGGCTGGATTTTAAAAATTCTCTGCACTTCATATTCCTCAAGCATAAAAATGAAATTTTAAGACACACTTCACAGAGAATTTGTAACAATTACATTAACTGATACAACTAAACATCATCCACATGGATGACACAGACAAAGGAACTACAGAATAATGTACAGGACTACAAGATAAACCCTGAGAGGACTTCACTGACCACATAAGAAATATAAAGTTCATGTGTTGGTATATAAGTCTTGATCTATCTAGGTCTTAACCATCCAGCAGAAAAGTATAAAAATGAAGTATACATCATGGGGCCATAATATTAAGCTGAGCTGTAAATGGATATGGTCGACAAGTTATTTGAATAACTCACTATTGTTGTGCAATGCTGGACTGTGTTGGATTTTGGTGTCGAGTTCAAGCACCTAAGTTAGTTGAATGACAATGGAGTGCCCACCTTTGACAGGTGTTGACAAAGAAAAGGGTATAGAAAGAAAAAAACATGGTGCGTGTGTATAGACAGTACAGTTGGGATAGATAACGCTGTGCTTCTACATAATCCTATGAGAGGCAAGATCTGCACTAATGGTGGTTGGACAGGATATTTTGTCAGCTTCTAGTACTATGGTCATCCACTAGGAAAATAATTATTGAATTTTTTATATAATTCATGTATAAAAAATAAGATAAGTAAGCAGCTACACTCTTTATTTGCTGATAAGAGACATTTGCTCAAATAATATCTGTAAATATAATATCAGGTATGCACCTTGTACAATACCAAAGCATTATGAAAATAGTTTGCAATGTATTAATTTATCGAATCTGTCTTGTTAAGGTGTCTTGAAACTGTCTGATTGATATTTGTACTTCGATAAAATAAAAAATAAATTAAAAAAAAACCTTGTTCATATGACTTCTTTGTGCTCTTATGTGTACATAAACAAGATGTATAAAAGTATTTATTTCAAAGCCTAGTATACCTCATTGATGCTATCAAAGCAATGATGAAAATTGTGAAAATATGGACAGTGCAATCATGTAAGGTGTCTGGACAGATTTTATGCTATTGTAATTATAAAAACGTCACCTTACACAGAGAGGTAGAGATTATATGAGTGATAGAAAGAGAGAGATAGAGAGAGAGAGAGACAGAGTGACAGAGAGAGAGCAAGAGAGAGAGACAGACAGACAGAGAAAGTGATACAGAGAGAGAGACAGAGATTGTAAGCAGATTAAACAATGAATTCTGAATAGAAAAGCTGCTGCAATGCCACACTTCATCTTGGCATGTCTAAAAACAAATCATTATTTATTTCTCCTTATTCCTTGTGAATCTTTGTGTGCTTGTTTGCCACATCCATATTGGCACTAATTGGCATGCTGGTAGGCAGTTTCAGCTAGAGATCAAGGACTGTCAGATGGAGAGTGCTGTGACTTTCATGAGGGCAGAGGCATGTTGGCAAGAAGCAGAGTAGAGAGCTTACTGTTCAGTTTGCTTTTTGGAGATACAAGATCGCCATTGTACACAACAGTTTGAAATCCATAGAAAATGATAAGTATCAATATGGGAATGAAATTAGGAAACCAGCTTCAATACTAGCTCTCTATCAAAACAGTTTCCACTGAAGAAGCTTTTATGAATATGTGCATGATATGTAGGCACTCGGTCTACTTAAATATGAAAGACAAAACCTCTTTATAAGGGACTTGGCTGTTGGACGAGAAATAAAAGGTAGTAGATAATTAATTGATTAGCAGAAAATATCTAATAGCATGTATGATAATTCTTGAGACTTTTTTCCAAATAGTGTCAGATGAAAAGAAACACTTTACAGTGCACATAACAATGAGTTTTCACATCAATACACTGAATGATTTGTATGAAATTATCTCAAAATCACTAGTAACCCAAATAAAGATTTGTCTACTGGACTGTTGATGTTTTAAATCATAGTCAGTGTTGGGCCGGGGAGATAGCTCAATAGAATAAGTGCTTGCCTGGCAAGCACAAGGGCCTGAGTTCAAACCCTGGTTCTGCGAAAAATAAAAAAAAAAATAAATCATTGTCAGTGTTTATAAAAATTTAAGAGAATAGCATTATAATATAATTTTTTCATGATTTCTAGCATTTATGCATTCCATTAATACTTTTGTAATCAGAATTATAGGGAGATTTCTGGAAGCAGTAAAAATTACTTGAAAAACTTGTGCTTATTTTCAACTTATTACATATTTAATTTGTAAAATGCATGCAAATATTAAAGCTAAAATTAGAGGAATATTTAAATTAACCTCCCAATAATGCAATCAGAGGTGTAAACACATGCAGCATTTTCAAATAGTCTTTTTCTATTTTCTTTTCTTTTTTTTTTTTTTTTTTGGTGCAGAATCTCACTATGCATGCAGCCCACATTCATAGTGATCTTCCTGCTTTTTTTAACTCCCATGTGCTGGGATTACAGGGGCGCACCTCCAGATTGCATCGCTGGCTCAGCACACCCGAAGGCGGGACCGGTGTGGCTTGGAGAACCAAGGATTGAACACTGGTCCCTGCGCTTGCCTAAGCAAGCGCTTAGTCCGCTGAGCTATACCGCCTGCCCTTCAAATAGTCTTAATACTACATATATATGTATGTATATATTATAATCATATATATATGGCCTAACATCTTGTTTTGTCTATTTAATATGTTATGCAAATATGTATGTAGGTAAATATTATTAATTTGTGTGATCTAATGATTTCATAATAAAATCAATCCTCCTTGTTCAATTTTTAAAGTTCCAATCCCAGGCCAGGAAATTATTACAGTTATCTAGATCTTTAATCATTTTTATTTTGTGTAAGGATCTTGCTATGTTATTAAGTTGTTCTGGATAAGCTGCAACCTTTCACCCTCTTGCTTTAGCTTCCTAGGAGCTGGAATAACTATTGCACTCAGCCACTATTTTTTATTGTTAATCAAAATAAAAATATTTTAATGCATGTTATCCTCCTATTTAGCAAGTGCATTTTCCAGGTAAGTGATATTCACCATAACAACTATGTGAGGCTAATAGTCTAAATGCTTACCAGAAAGCATGCTTACTTGGTTTTGTCCTTCATTATACTTAAAACTTCAAGTATGTAGATGCAATTAAAAGCTTAATATACATATTTTTAAAAATATTTGAATTTTATTTTCTGCCCCACTTTTTCTTTTCTTGCATTTTCCAGGCAAGCACTTTTTCTACTGAACCATATCCCTGGCCCTTAGTATGTATTTATGAAATGACTGGGTCAACAGGTAGATGAGTGATTTGATAAATATTTTTGAGAATAAGAGAGTGGCACAATCGTGGCTGATTAAAGTAAATGGAAAGGTAAACTTGCACAGTCACTGAAATAAAATTGGACTTTGCGGGGGTTAGTAAAGGTTCTTTAATGGTTACAGGCTTTAGATTAAACTGCTGTTTCAAACTGGAGGTAAGCAATAAAACTTATTCTGTGCCCTTTTGCTACAGTGTGGGAAGGGGTGAAAGCAACTAATAATTGATGGACTAATTTTGAAAAAAAATTAAAAAAAACCCTGATAACCACATCTTTGGACTATTTCTGGTGCTTTTTTTTTCTTTACACTGGAAATAGTAAAGGGGAATATGGAAATATTTTATGTTCATTCTGAAATATGATTTTGCTTTTACTTGTAGGAGTAAGGATAAACATCTAGAAAGTTTGCCTATTATATGTCTCCAATTTTAGTGCTTGGATAGTGTATGAAAGTAACAGTTTTATAGTAGCCACATGTCAAGTATGTCTATCTCTTGTGGATAATTGACAGTGTTCTTTGGAATCCCAATTTGAAGACCATTATGCTGGTATAGCACATAATTAATGGTACAATTATCCTCACTACAGTATTAGAGCCCAGTATTGACTGGATATTTCTACAGAATGCTCTACCAATTTAATAACTGTTATCTCTTTCATCCGCTCAACAAATGAATTGACAATATGTACCAGGCATTACACTTGGGATTCAAGGTGAAATTAAGTAGATGTTAAGTTTATTTTCTATTGCTGCTGTGAGGAATTTCTACCAATTTGAAGACTTCAGATAATAAGTCTTTGCCTTACTCTTCTGGAATTTAGAAGCCTGTAAATGAAATTATTGTGAGTTGTTTTCCTTCCAGAGACTCGAGAGAAGAATATGTCTACTAGTTTTCCCATCTTCCAGTGACAACATACATTCTTATATTCTACGGATTTTCTTTCACTTTAAGCCCAAAGGATAGCATCTTTCTTTCTTCCAGACCTCTGCTTCTTACATTACATCTTCACTTTCTTTATATCCCACCCTGTTGTCTCCTTTTTGCTACGATATTTGTGATTAGATTGGCCCTTCATGTTAATCTCCCCATCTCAGTGCCCTCATCTGCAAGGTCCCTTTTTCTATAGAAGACAACACATTTAAGGATTCTAGACATCAAGACATGGATATCTTTGGAAAACCTGAATATCTTAGGAGGGCTTATGTTCAACCTACCAAAATACTCCTGTCAAGAAAATATTCATGGAATAGCATGAGATATTGCATAAAACCATTTTTATAATCAAATGTGATAACTTTTAAGATAAATCTTCACTGGTTACTATGGGGACACAGGGAAGAGAACATCAGATTTCCCTGGTAAAAGGGTTCACACTGTAAGGTATACTTAAATTAAGCCTTAAGATAAGATGAGGGGATCAGTAAGTCAAGAAAAAGTACATGGCAGGGATAAGAGGAACTTGGCTTAAGAGAACATGAACAAACCTGTCTGACGTATTGGCAGGGAATGAGACCAAAAAGGAAATATCTGTGGCTTCATAAAGATGTAACTCTGACTCTTATGCTTTAATAGTAGGCTTATATGTTATGTTATATTTCTCTTATATCAAAGAACAATGGAAGTTAATGCTTTAGAAAGATCATATTGGTTGCAGTGTAGAAAATATTCACATGGACAAAGAGAGGACTATCTGAAGGATGGGAGGTCACTTCATCTCCTATGAACATATCTTTAAACAAATTGGAAAGTTGGTATAAGCAAGATTAAATCTGCAAGATGCTTTTTTTTGACAATGTTTCTATGTCAGATTGAATAAAGATCCCCAAAGCTAATAGTTCCTAATAGTTGGAACCAGTAAATGTTACTTGATATAGATTTTTGCAAATGTGATTAAATTAAGAACCTTGAGATGGAGATGTTACCCTGGTTTACCTGGATGAGCCCTTAACAAAATCATATACATCAAAGACAGATGTGGAGAGAGAAAGCAGATGGATGTTAAAAATAGAAGAGAAGGAAACACTGTAACTGCAGAGGCAGAGATTGGAATGATGTGGTCACAAGTTAAGAAAGCCCAGCAAAAAATCACTTGAAATGGGGGAACAAATTAGAGATTTACTGTTCTGGATCCAAGAAATGTCCATGGCCTAAATTGATTTTTGTTCTGTGAAACTGATTTTGAACTTCTTATCTAAAGAGCTGTGTGAATTACAGTTGTTTTATAAGGAGACCAATTTATGATGGTTTATTACATCAGTCACAGGAAATGAATAACCTCTTTATGGTCTGAACAAGTTCCATGGCTCCCTACATACAATTAAAGTATGCTCAGAACTTTAGTCCAACTTTAGATTATACAACACAATTCTGATACAAGCTAATAGTTTTGTATTCAAAGCTAAGAGGTTAAATGGTGACATATTTCTAATTCACATATAGATATTTTATTGTATAGCTGTTAGTGCAAGTTTTAGTATGCTGCATTTGTTGAATGCATGTTTTTTATATTTCATTTTAGTAAATTGAAATGATATGTGCCACAAAACAAATGAAGAAAAATACTAAGAGGTGATAGATAAGCAAGTTGCTCCTAAAGGATCAGGTCCTGCTTAGCTAACTCTTTAATTCTGGATGTGTTCATCTGTATATAAACAAGGTCTCCTTAAGTTTCCCAGCCTGGATCCTCCTTCTTCAGTCCTCTGAATAACTGAGATTATATGTATGTGGCATAATGTTAATTTCTTGCTTTTCTTATTGAACTGAAGAAGACTGATTCTTGTGTTCTCTGAAAACTACACTTGAGCAGAACTAAGATGCACACTGCATATAAAAATACAGCATTGAATCTGGAAAAGCTGATCATTTATCCAAGTAGATTACATTATCTATTGCTGGATATAGAGTTAACTGCTTAAATCACATAGTGAGGAAATGATAATATTCAATGATGCATTTAAAATTTACTACCAAGTATAACATTTAGAATTTCAGAAAAATGTCATTTTAAAAAAAATGATTCAAATGATGATGTCAATTAAAGTTTTGTCCTTATAAGTCAGTTTTGTACTGAGAAGCCTTGAATCAATTGCTGCATGCACTTAGGTGCAGATTATTAGGTTTCACTAAATCAATGTGCACAATGATGCATCAATTTAAATAATAAGTGAATAAATGATTCAAATTATAAAAAAGTAAACATTAAGAATATTATTAGAAAGAAATTTACAGGTAGTCTACCCTGTAAGAAGAATAGTTTGTCCTTCTGAGCAGTAACATAAACACAGAGACATACATGCCACACATATACACACACATGTAGATATATGTGTGTAACTGTATATATGGCATGATTTAGTTAATTGTTTATAATTTCTCTTATTCCAAGCACTTTATCTTCTACTTATTAAGCATCTATATTAGTCAATATAATGATACATCTGTTTATTTTTAGAACTCAAGAAATGATGACTTGCAAAATAACAATTACTTTAAAAGACTGTTGATGATGACAGTAGTATTCTGTGAGAGTTGTTAGGCAACATAACTTCATTTATTTGAAGGAACAAAATAAAGTGTAAAATCAGCATTAAAGTTAGATTTTGCATCTAGTACATGAGGGATAATGTTGGAATTTTCTTTTAATATCACTAAACTGAAACAAATAAAAACATATCTGCAGAATTATCTGTGTTTATTAATTATAGTTAAGCACAACTTTCTCCATTCCCTATGTCCTCATTTTTGCTGCATGCAAGCTACATAAATCCTGCATTGATTACTTATCTGTGGCTTGGTTACAATGATGTAATTTTCTATCTTGAGAAATCATGCTAAAAATAACCTTAGTTTTATTTATACAGTGCATTCTAAACACCAAAGAAGATTATACCACACTGGTATTTATTTCACATACTTGACTACATTATTTTTAAGTGTGTGCTGTGCTTTCTCTCTCTGTGGAATATGTAATCCCTGCTACCCACTGAAATATTTTAATGAGTAAGGTACAAGGCACATTTCTCACAATAAGTTTATGAACCTTGAGATAAAGATCAGGGTGAAAATATCAATCATGCCCCAAGCCTTCTGAGAGAGCAACCGGTCTGAGACACCAAGGCTGACTCCCGCAACTTCCTGGAATCCTGCCCCCAAGCCCTCCAAGCCAGTGGTAATTTTCATGACTTGTAGGGCATCCCATTCCAGTGAGTGTGTGTGGTGAGTCTGATGGAGAGAATTTGGCTTCTTCCTGTGTGCCACACGCTACCCAGATCCCTGTCCCCAAGCTCGCTGAGTGAGCAACTGCCCTGAGACATCATGGCCCACTCACCATCAACTGCCCAGAGCCCCTGCAAGGGGCTCATCAAGTATGATGAGCAAGTAGGAATTTTCCCGACTCTCTGGGCATCCAAGATCGGTGAGTCTGAGGGAGAACCTTTGGCTTCTTCCTGTGCGCTCTGCACCATCCAGAGAATTAGGCCCCAATACATCCCAGCCAGAGACCTGACTGAAATATCCCAGACAGACCTACCTGGCAACTCCTCAAAGTCCCTAGCCCCAAGCCCACCATGGTAGTAAGAACATTTGGTGACTCTCCTGGAACTAGATACAACCCCGTCTGGCCTGTTGAATGTGAGGGAGAGTTTCTGTGTCACATAGTGCTCCCCTGACCAGAGGGGAACCACAGGAGCTGCAGCAAAAAGGTACTGAACACAACAGCTAGATCCAGGAGAGGTATAACTAGATAACCTCAAACTTAATAGACTGGCACATGAATTTCATTATGTGCTAAGTTCATAGCTAAGGTTATAGTCTCAGGCCTCAAGTCAGAAGACACTAGATCAGCTGAAGTGAATGAATAAACAGAAATGGAAGCAAAGCAACAACGTCAAAAAGGGATAGAGGAACACAGACCAGAAATATCACCTTAAATAAAAAAAAAGAAATATTTGAATACATCGCATATGAAGTAATGAATAAAATCCAGAAATATCTGGGGGAAACCCCATACTCATCCAGAACAAGTGCAGATAACACAATTCCACCTGAAATGTATGAATTAACAGTGTTGAAAGCAAAGAAACAACAACAGAAAGGTCATGAAGAACTCAAAGTAGAAATCATTTCTGAAATCAAAAAATAATTCTTTGAAATCATAGCATCTGAAATAAAGAAACAATTCCATAAATATACAAAGGAAACATAATTTGGAAGAAACTCTGCAGCAAAAGATTTAATAGATATATCTAAGAAGACATGGATAAAAAATAGAGGTCAGAAATATGATGGATTCCTCGAATGAGCAATACAGAAAATAAATACAATGCATGAAGCAGAGTCAAAGAGATATAGAAGAAATGAAAATAATAATCATGAGTTTACAAAACCATTTGAGTGAAAATGAAGACAGAGTTTCACATCTTGAGGAAGCTAGTGCAGCTAGTGAAAAGATTAGAAAGGATCTCACTAACAACAAGAATGCAGGAAAAAAAAATCTAGCCCATGAAAGATGAAGCCAGGATGAACAATGTGGGATTAATTGGCATCAATGTGAATGAGGGAGTCCACACAGATGATTTAAAAAGAAAATGAGAAGTATTCTCAGAAAACTTCAGAAATATGAAGAAACAATCCAACATTCAGGTAACTGAAGCACACAGAACACCAAATATCTTCAACCCAAGTAAAAACACACCTAGACATATAATAGTTAAGATCTCAGAAATCCAACACAAGAATAATGTACTGAAAGCTGCTAGAGAGAAGAAGCAGATCACATTCAAAGGAAAACACATCAGAATTATAGCCAAAATCTCTACACAAAATATGAAGGCAAGGAGAGCATGCAGCAGAGATCTTCAAGTCCTATATGAAAACAAATTCCAGGTTAGAATACTATAGCCTGCAAAACTCTCTTTCAAGTTTGATGAAGAAATGAAATATTTCCACGAGAAAGAACAAATAAAGAATTTCCTGATGACAAAGCCATCCCAACACAGGCTACTGAAAGATGTTCTAGAGAGAGACCACAATAACCATAAATCTATGAATGAGAATGAAAGGAACCCACTGAGTGGGACAGAAAATTGAACACATTACAAAAAGGGGTAAACAACAGCAGGTAAATATCATGACAATCATAACTAAACACATTTCAATTATAACCACCAATTTAGAGAAATAGACTAGCACAGTGGATTAGGAAACAAAATCCAACAATATAATGTACACAAGAAACACACTTAACTCAAAAGGGTGTTCATAGGCTCAAAATCAAAGGATGGGAAACAATACCACATGCCCCAGCACCTGACAAAAAAGCAGGAGTAGCAATTCTCAATGTCAAACCAAGAATGATCAAGTCACACAAAGAAGGCCTCTATATATTTGTCAGGGGAAAAATTCAAGAGGAAGAGGTAACACTCATAAATATCTATGCACCAAACACAGGAGCAACCAACTATGAAAGACAAATCTTAATGGACATGAGAAACATAATATCTAAGACCACAATCTTAACAGGAGACTTTAACACACCCTTATCTAAAAAAAAAAAAAAAAAAAAAAAAAAAAAAA
>PVKA01018621.1:6128-30592 GCA_004027165.1 Ctenomys sociabilis | reverse complement strand
ATGCTTAAGTATATGAAAGAAAACAGAAATTATCCCATACATAGTATCTGATGACAGTGCAATGAAACTGGAACTAAATGACAAAAGAAACAAAAAAAACCTACTGAATTCATGGAAATTAAACAACACCCTACTCAGCAATCAATGGGTCACAGAAGAAATTAAACAATTCAACAATATCTACAATTCAATGAAAATTCAAGCACAACTTACAAGAATTTATTGGATGCAATGAAAGCAGTTCTTATAGGGAAAATCAGGTATGAACACACACATTAGGAAAAGAGAAAGGGAACAAATAAACACTCTAATGTTGCACATCCGACATCTGGAAAGAGAACACCAAACAAAAACCAGAGCACAAAGACAGGAAGACATCATGGATTACAGCAGAAATCAATTCAGTTGAGATGAAGAAAACAGTTCAGTGTATCTACAAATCAAAAATTTGTTCACTGAAAGACTAACTAAAGTTGATAAGCCAGTAGCCAACCTCATCAAAAAGAGGAAAGAAAAAATCAAGTACAATCAATAAGGAATGAAAAGGATGAAATCAACACACACCCAGAGGAAATTCAGAATATTATCAATAGTTACTTTGAGAATCTTTATGCTCACAGAATAGAAGACAGAGAAGAAATCGACAGATTCCTAGAAAAGTACAAATTATGAAAACTGAACAAAAGAAGTTATAGCAACACGCAATAAGCCAATAACATCCAACAAAATACGAAACGTAATAAAAAGCCTACCGACAAAGAAAAGTCCATGTTCTGATGGATTCACAGCTCAGTTTTACAAGACATTAACAGAAGATATCATCCCTTCACTCCTCAAATTCTTCAATGAAATTGAAAAGGAAGAAGTCCTCCCAAAATCATTTCTGGAGGCAAGTATTATACTGATTCCAAAAAAAAAAAAAAAGAAAAGAAAAGACACAACTAAACAAGAGAACTACAGGTAGCATCCCTCAGGAACATGGATGCAAAAATCCTCAATAAAATCCTAGTAAGAAGAATACAACAAACCATGAAGAAGATCATATACCATGACCAGGTAGGATTCATCCCAGGGATGCAAGGATGGTTCAATATTTGAAAATCTATAAATGTAATACACTACATTAACAGACTGAAATCTAAAAACCACAGGACTCTCAATTGATGCAGAGAAAGATTTTGACAAAATCCAACACTGATTCATGTTGAAAATGCTATAGAAAATTGGAATAGATGGACTGTACCTTAATTTGATAAAATCGATCTATGACAACCCAAAAGCTAATATAATCCTAAATGGGAAAATCTGAAATCATTTACTCTTAATCAGGTACAAGACAAACATGCCCTCTATCACCCATTCTATTTAAGGGAGTCTTGAAATCATTAGCAACAGCCATTAGAAAAGAGGGAGAAATAAAAGGAATAAGAATAGGTAAAGAAGAAGTTAAATTATCACCATTTGCAGATGACATGATACTTCACTTGGAAGACCCCAAAAATTCCACCAAGAAACTACTAGAAATGATATAGAAATTCAGAGGCATAGCAAGATACAAAGTCTATATTCAAAAGGCAACATCATTCCTCTACACAGATAACAAGCACACTGAAAGGGAAACAATAGAAACAATTAGCACCGGTGAAAATGAAATAACTTGGAATTCACTTAACCAAGGAAGTCAAAGATCTTTCCAAAGAAAATTATAACACCTTAAGAAAAGAGTGTATAAAGGACTTCGCAAAATGGAAAGATATTCCCTGCTCCTGGATAGTAAGAACCAACATCGTGAATGTGGCCGTACTCCCAAAATTGCTGTATAGATTTAATGCAACCCCTATCAAAATGCGACCAACATACCTCCCTCATCTGGAGAAATCATTCCTAAAATTTATTTGGAACCACAAATGACCTAGAATAGCAAAGGCAATCTTGACCAATAAAGACAAGACAGGAGGTACCACAATTCCTGACTTGAAATTATACAACAAAAGCACTGTGATAAAAATCAACTTGGTATTGGCAACAAAATAGACCTGAGGAACAAGGGAACAGATAAGAAGACGCCGAGGCATCCATGAACACACTCAGCTACCTGATCTTCGAAAAAGGGGCTAAACAAGCTTATTATAACCTCTTTAACAAATGGTGCTGGAAAACATGGCTTTCTACATGCCAAAAACTAAAACTTGACCCAGCTCTATCACCATGCAATAAATTAAAGTCAAAAGGGATTAAAGATCTAAACATTAAAACAGAAACACTCAATCTCCTGGAAGAGAAAGTAGGAGGAACTCTTGAAGACATAGAGGTAGGTGAAGAGTTCATGAACAAACATAAATTCACACGGGAAGCTCTTGAAAGAATCAACAACTGGGATCAACTCTTCTTAAGGAGCTTCTGCGTGTCAAAAGAAATTGTCAACAGAGTGAAAAGACAACCCACAAACTTTGAAAATATCCTAACTAATAAGCAATCAGAAAGAAGACTACTGTCTAGAATATATAAAGAACTAAGATATAGCAGGGCCCTCAAATTTAAAGACCCAGTTCAGAAATGGGCATCTGAGATGAATACACACTTCTCAGAGGAAGAAATTAAAGAAGAGAATATATATATGAAAAAATGCTCCACATCGCTATCCATTCGTGAAATGCAAATAAAAACAACACTGAGATACCATCTCACTCCACAAAGAATGGCGATCATAAGGAAATCAACCAACAACAAATGTTGGAGAGGTTGTGGGGAAAAGGGAACACTTCTCCACTGCTGGTGGTAATGTAGACTGCTACAACCATTGTGGATGTCAGTGTGGAGACTCCTCAAAAGAGTAGGACTAGAAATCCCATTGAAGCCGGCTATCCTCCTACTGGGAATTTTCGCAAAGGATCTGGGTACGTTGTATCATAGTGATATATGTGTACCTATGTTTATAGCAGCACAATGTGTGATAGCAAAATCTTGGAAACAACCAAGATGTGCATCACATGAGGAATGGTTGAAAAAGGTGTGGTGTTTCTATATAATGGATTATTACTCAGCTATTAAGAATAAGTTTGAAGCATTTATGCTGAAGTGGATGCCACTTGAACATATACTCATAAGTGAAATAAACCAGACACACATGTGTAAATATCGTATAGTCTCCCTAGTATAACAAGCGAAAAGCAGAAATACAAAAGGAAACGTACAACAAGTAAAATCAATTGATTCAGATAAGGCAAAGTGAATGGCATATGCTGCAGATACTTATCAGCTTTTCTTCTGGATGGCTAAGAACCTAAGATCACAAGTCAGAGTTGCAGAAATAGAAAAGCCACAAGGCTAGCCAACACTTTGGCCCTAGCCTTTCAAGGTCAGCGAACACTCAGGACATAGGAGAATCTGTACTGCAACATCATGAAACTCAGGTGAGCTCCAAATTTTCTGAATGAGGAGATTATGGAGCCACAGAGGAAGAAGATTGAAGTCCCATAGTGTGCCTGGGGAGAGTCACATGAAGAGAAAACTTCCTCTCAAGCTCTCACAGAGGGCAAACTGGTCAAGCATTGGCCGTGACTCATCTACATGGGTGAGACAAGACAAAGGAACTACAGAATAATGTACAGGACTACAAGATAAACCCTGAGAGGACTTCACTGACCACATAGGAAATATAAAGTTCATGAGTTGGTATATAAGTCTTGATCTATCTAGGTCTTAACCATCCAGCAGAAAAGTATAAAAATGAAGTATACATTATAGGGCCATAATATTAAGCTGAGCTGTAAATCGATATGGTCAACAATTTCTTTGAATAACTCATTATTGTTGTAGAATTCTGGACTGTGTTGGATTGTGGTGTTGAGTTCAAACACCTAAGTTAGTTGAATGTCAATGGAGTGCCCACCTTTGACAGGTGTAGACAAAGAAAGGGGTGTAGAAAGAAAAAATCATGATGTGTGTGTATAGACAGTACAGTTGGGATAGATAACGCTGTGCTTCTACATAATCCTATGAGAGGCAAGATCTGCACTAATGGTGGTTGGACAGGATATTATGTCAACTTCTAGTACTACAGTCATCCACTAGGAAAATAATTATTGAATTTTTGATATAATTCGGGTATAAAAAATAATATAAGTAAGCAGCTACACTCTTAATTCACTGATAAGAGATATCTGCTAAAATTATATCTGTAAATATAATATCATGTATGCACCTTGTACAATACCAAAATATTATGAAAACTGTTTGCAATGTATTAATTTATCGAATCTGTCTTGTTAAGGTGTCTTGAAACTGTCTGATTGATATTTGTAGTTCAATAAAATAAAAAAATGATTTCTTTTACCATATTTGCTACGATTTTATTGAGGAATTTTGAATCTTTATTCATGATGGATATTGGCCTGTAGTTCTCTTTTTTAGTTTGTATCTTTCTTTGGTTTAGATATCAGTATTATACTTGCTTCCAGGAATAATTTTGGGAGAACGGTGTCCTTTTCAATTTTGTTGAAGAGGTTGAGGAGTATTTGGATTATATTTTTTGTAAATTTCTTATAGAATACAGCTGTGAATCCATTAGGACCTGGACTTTTCTTTGTCAGTATGTTTATGATTTCATTTTGTATTTCTTTCTTATTGGGTTATTAAGAGTTATTAAATCTTCTTGATTCAGGTTTTTCAATTTGTACCTATCTAGAAATCTGTCCATATTTTCTGCATCTTCAATTGTGTAAGAGTAAAGATTTTCAACTTAGGTATTGATCATCTTCTGCATTGTCACAGTGTCTGTGGTAATTTCAAGCCGTTTTTCCTTATTGCATGAATTAATGTTTTTCTTTCCTCTTTTTCATGAGGTTAACTAGTGGCTTATCAATTATGTTCAATCTTTCGGTGAACCATCTTTTTTATTCATTAATTTTTTGTATCTTTTTCTTTGTGTCCATTGCATTAATTTCTGCTCTAACCTTATAATTTCCTCCTCTCTTTTGGCTTTCAGTTCGGTTTACTCTACCACATTAAAGGTGCAGCACTGGGCTATTTTTTCCTTGCTGCTCTGTTTCTTAATGGGAATTCACAGCTACAAATTTCCCCCTAAGTACCACTTTCTTTGCTTCCTGTAAATTCTGATATATTGTGCTTGAATTTTCATTGAATTGTAAATATTGTTTAATTTCTTCTCTATTACATTGGCTGCTGAGGAAAGTGTTGTGTAATTTCCATGTATGTTTAGTGTGTTCGGCTTCTTTTGTTATTAGAATTTCATTGTACTATGTTCTGATATTATGCATTGGGTAATTTTGAATTTCTTACATATGCTTAAGCATCACCTATGGACTAGTATGTTTTCTATTTTACAAAATGTTCCATGTGCAGCTGAAAATAATTAGTTTTCAGTTGTGGTTGGTTTGTACAATGTGTATATGTGCACTAAGTCCATTTGCTCCAAGTTTTGGCTCCATTCTCTGACTTGTTTGCTAATTTTTTTTTGTCTGCTTGACCTATATTTTTGGAATAAGAGAGCATGAAACTCTCCTATTAAGACTGTACTATTGGATATCAGATTTTTCAAGTCAATTGAGATTTTTCTTATATAGTTGAGTACTCCCATGTTTGTTGCATACATATTTATGACTATCATATCTTACTCTAGTATTTCTACCCTAACCAGTATGTAGTGGCCTTCTTTATTTCATTATTCTTGTTTTGAATTTCAGACAGTTTGTGAACAGGATTGCTAGCCCTGCTTTATTCTGTGGTGTTAGAGCATGTAGTATCATTATCCATCTTTGACCTCCCATCTTTCACCCTGTGAATTGCTTTATGAGTTATGTGTATTTCTTGTATACAAGATATTGTGGAGTTCCATATCATAACTCTTCCAGTGTATTTTTTTTAACTCGTGAATTAAGTCCATTTATGGTGATGGTTCTAACTGAAATGTATTGACTTATGACTGACATGTTATTTAACTGCTCTTGTATACCACTTTATCACTTGTGATTATTTATTTATTATTATTATTTTTATTGAAGAACAAATAGCAATGAGACAGTTTAAAGATAATCTAACAGGACAGATTGGATATATTAACACATTGCAAAATGTTCTCGTAGTTTTGGTGTCATACCAGGTGTATACATGATATAATTACAGACATTATTATAGCAGATGTCTCTAATCAGTGAATGAAGAGAGTGTAGCTATGTACTTATCTTAAATTTTTATAGCTGAATTATATCACAGATTCAATAATTAATACTTTCTACCTTGTAATCTCCCTAGTGTAGGTCAATAGTAATAGAAGCCAACATAATATCTTGTCCAACCACTATTAGTGCAAATCTTGCCTCTCATAGAATTATGCAGAAGCATGGCATATTTATGCTAATGGTACTGTCTATACACACATATCATGATTCTTCCTTTGCACACCCCTTTTATTTTATAGACCTGTCAAACATGAGCACTCCATTGTCATTAAAGCAATTTAGGTGCCTGAACTTGGCGACACAATCCAACACAGTCCAGAATTCCACAATAATAGTGACTTATTTGAAGAAGTTATTGAGTATAGCCATTTACAGCTCAACTTATTATTATGGCCCCAGGTTATATACCTCATTTTTATACTTTTCTCCTGGATGGTTAAGACTGAGATAGAGCAAGAACTATATACCAAAAGATGTAGCTTTTGATTCTGATGAGGTCAGAGTAGTCTCCTCAGGGTTTATCTTATAATCCTGTACAATACTCTGTAGATCCTTTCTCTGTGTCATCCATGGAGATGAGTAACAGACAATGCTTGACTACTTTGCTCTCTATGAGAGCCTGAGAGAAAGTTTTCTCTCCATGTGACGCTCCCCAGGCACACTATACATCATTGATCTCTTTGCTCTGTGGCTCCATAATCTCCTTGATCAGAAAATTTGGGGCACAACTGAGTTTCATGATGTTACAATACAGGTTCTCCAATGTGATGAGTCTTCTCTGACCTTAAAAGGCTAGGAACAAAAAGTTGACTGGCCTTGCAGCTTTTCTATTTCTCCAATTTTGATCTATGAACTTAGGTTGTCAACCATCCAGAAGAAAAGCTAATTAGTACCATACATCATATCCTGTTCAGTTTGCCTTAACTATCTGACTCAATAGTTTTCAGTTGTTGTACATTACTACTTGTATTTCTTCTCTTGATTACTTATACTAGGGAGACTACATGATGTTTACACACGTGTGTCTGGTTTAGTTCACTTACGAGAATATGTTCAAGTGGCATCCACTTCAATATAAATGCTTCAAGTTTATCATTTTTTACACCTGAGTAATGATTCATTATATAGAAATAACACAACTTCTACAAACATTCCTCATGTAACGGACATCTTGGTTGCTTCCCAGATTTTCCTATTACAAATTGTGCTGCTATAAACATAGGTACACTAATATCACTATGATATGATATTTTCAGTTGCTCTGGGAGAATTCCCAGTAGGGGGATAGTGGGCTTGAATGGGATTTCCAGTCCTACAATTTTGAGGAGTCTCCACACTGATCTCCAAAATGGTTGTAGCAGTCTACATTCCCACCAGCAGTGGAGAAGTGTTCCCTTTTCCCCACAACCTCCACAACATTTGTTGTTGGTTGATTTCCTTAAGATGGCCATTCTTTCTGGAGTGAGATGGTATCTCAGTGTGTTTCTATTTTCATTTCACGGATGGCTAGCCATGAGGAGCATTTTTTCATATATTTATTCATTCTTTAATTTCATCCTCTGAGAAGTGTGTGTTCATCTCAGATGATCATTTATGATTTCGGACTTTATATTTGAGGGCTCTGTTATATCTTAGTTCTTTATGTATTCTAGAGATTAGGCCTTTGTATGATTGCTTATTAGTTAGGACTTTTTCAAAATTTGTGCGTTGTCTTTTCACTCTGTTGACAATTTCTTTTGACATGCAGAAGCTCCTTAAAAAGAGTTGATCCCAGTTGTTGATTCTTTCAAGTGCTTCCCATGTGAATATATGTTTGTTCATTAACTCTTTACCTACCCCTATGTCTTCAAGAGTATCTCCTACTTTCTCTTCCAGGAGATTGAGTGTTTCTGCTTTAATGTTAAGAACTTTATTCCATTTTGACTTCAGCTTAGTACATGGTGATAGAGCTAGATCAAGTTTTAGTTTTTGGCATGTAGAAAGCCAGGTTTTCCAGCACTGTTTGTTAAACAGGCTATCTTTCTTTTGGTAAGCTTCTGTGTCGACTTTGTCGTAGATCAGATGGCTGAGTGTGCTCGTAGATGACTCTGCATTGTCTTTGCTATTTTAGGTCTTTTGTGGTTCCAAATAAATTTGAAGAACGACTTCTCTAGGTCTGCAAGGTATGTTGTTGGCTGTTTGATAGGGATTGCATAAATCTGTACAACAATTTTGGGAGTATGTCGATCATCACGATGTTGGTTCTTCCTATCCAGGAGCATGGAATGTCTTTCCATTTTCTGAAGTCTTCTATAATCTCTTTTCTTAAGGTGTTGTAATTTTCTGTGAGAAGATATTTGACTTCCTTGGTTACGTGAAATCCAAGATACTTCATTTTCCGCGGTGCTATTGTAAAAGTTGTTGTTTATATTGTTTCCCTTTCAGTGTACTTCTTATCTGTGTAGAGGAATGCTATTTGATTTTGTATCCTGCTATGCTGCTGAATTTCTGTATCAGTTCTAATAGTTTCTTGGTCGAATTTTTTGGGTCATCCAAGTGAAGTATCATTTCATCTGCAAATATTGATAATTTAACTTCTTCTTTTCCTATGCTTACTCCTTTTATTTCTCCCTCTTTTCTGATGGCTGTTGTTAGTGATTTCAAAACTATATTGAATAGGAGAGGTAATAGAGGACATCCTTGTCTTGCACCTGATTTAAGACTAGAAGGTTTCAGTTTTCCCCCCATTAGTATTATATTACCTTTTGGATTGTCATAGATGGCTTTTATCATGTTAAGGTAGAATCCATCTATTCCAATTTTTTGTAGGACTTTGGACATGAATGAGTTTTGGGCTTTGTCAAAAGCTTTCTCTGCATCAATTGAGATGATCATGTGGGTTTTAGAATTCAGTCTGTTAATATAGTGTATTACATTTATATATTTTCGAATATTGAACCATGCTTGCATCCCTGGGTTGAATCCTACCTAGTCATAGTGTATGATCTTCTTGAGTATTTGCTGTATTCTATTTGCTAGAATTTTATTGAAGATTTTTGTATCCATGTTCCTGAGGGAGACTGATCTGTAGTTGCCCTTTTTGGTTGTGTCTTTCCCTGGTTTTGGAATCAGTATAATACTTGCATCCAGAAATGATTTTGGGAAGACTGCTTCCTTTTCAATTTCATTGAAGAGGTTGAGGAGGTTTGGGATTATATCTTCTATAAATGTCATGTACCATTCATCTGTATATCCATCAGCACCTGTACTTTTCCTTGTCGATAGGCTTTTTATTACATTTCATATTTTGTTGGCTGTCATTGGCTTTTTGAATGTTGTTATATCCTCTTGGTTCAGTCTTGTTAATTTGTAAATTTTGAAGAATTTGTCCATTTCTTCACTGTCTTCTATTCTGTGAGCTTAAAGATTCTCGATGTAACTATTCATAATCTTCTGAATTGCCACTGCATCTGTGCTGATTTCACCATTTTCATTCCTTATTGCATGTACTTGAATTTTTTCTTTCCTCTTTTTCATGAGTTTGGTTAGAGGCTTATCAACTTTATTTAGCCATTCAAAGAACCACCTTTTTGATTTGTGGATTCCTTGAACTGTTTTCTTCATCTCAATTGAATTAATTTCTGCTCTAATCTTTATTATTTCTTCTCATCTTTGTGCTCTAGGTTTCTTTTGCTCTTCTTTTTCTACATGTCAGAGGTGCAACATTAGTGTATTTATTTGATCCTGTTCTGTTTTCCTAATGTGTGATTTCATACCTATGATTTTCCCTCTAAGAACTCTTTCATTGCATCCCATAAATTCCTGTAAGTTGTGCTTGAATTTTCATTGAATTGTAGATATTCTTGAAATTTTTGTTTAATTTCTTCTGTGACCCGCTGATTGCTCAGCAGGGTGTTGTTTAATTTGCATGAATTTAGCGGTATTTTTTTTTGTTTGTTTCTTTTGTCATTTAGTTCCAGTTTCATTGCACTGTGTTCAGATAATTTGCATGGGATAATTTCTGTTTTCTTGCCTGTACTTAATCATGACCTTTGAACTATTATGTGGTCTATTCTGAAAATGACCAGTGTGCAGCGGAAAAAAAATGTGTGTTCAGCTGTGGTTGGGTGGAACACTCTGTATTTGTCCACCAGGTCCATTTGTTCAAAGAGCTGGTTCAGTTCTGCTACTTTCTTGCTAATTTTTTGTCTGGTTGATCTATCTTTTTGAGATAAGGGTGTGTTAAGGTCTCCTGTTAAGATCCTGGTCTTAAATATTATGTTTTTCATGTCCATTAAGATTTGTCTTACATAGTTGGGTGCGCCTGTGTTTGTTGCATAGATATTTATGAGTGTTACCTCTTGCTCTTGAATTTTTCCCCTGGTCAATATATAGTGGCCTTCTTTGTGTCCTTTGATCGTTCTTGGTTTGAAATTGAAACTGTCTGAGAACAGAATTGCTACTCCTGCTTTTTTCTGAGGTTCTGGGGCTTGTAGTATTCTTTTCCCTCCTTTGACTTTGAGCCTATAAGTGTCCTTTTGAGTTAAGTATGTCCATTGTATATAGCATATTGTTGGATTTTGTTTCCTAATCCACTGTGCCAGTCTATTTCTCTTAATTGGAGAATTGAGTCTATTTGCATTGATGGTTATAATTGAAATGTGTTCACTTATGTTTGTCAAGATATTT
Organism: Ctenomys sociabilis; assembly: GCA_004027165.1. NCBI lineage: Eukaryota > Metazoa > Chordata > Mammalia > Rodentia > Ctenomyidae > Ctenomys > Ctenomys sociabilis. The sequence goes on along the minus strand of PVKA01018621.1, from coordinate 19,724 downwards.
ACCTGTTGTTGTTTACTGCTTTGTATCCTGTGTTTAATTTTCTGTCCTTTTTAGTAGGTTCCTTCCAATCTCAATGGTGGAGTTCTGTTCGTTGTGGTTTTTCTCTAGAACATGTTTCAGCAGTCTCTGTAGGGATGGCTTTGTCATCATGAAAGTCTTTAGTTATTCTTTTTGGTGGAAGTATTTCACTTCTCCATCAAACTTGAAAGAGGGTTTTACAGGGTGTAATAGTCTAGGCTGGAATTTTTTTCTTACAGGACTTGAAGAACTCTCCTCCATGCTCTCCTTGCCTTCATGTTTTGTGTAGAGAAGTTGGCTGTAATTCTGATGGGTTTTCCTTTGGATGTGATCTATGTCTTTTCTCTAGCAGCTTTCAGTATATTGTTTTTGTTTTGAATTTCTGGGATCTGGACTCTTATATCTGTTAGTGTGTTTTTACTTGGGTTGAAGTTATTTGCTGTTCTGCATGCTTAGGTTACCTGAATGTTGGATTTTTTTCCTCATATTTGGAAAGTTTTTTGCAATTACTTCTCCCCAAATCTTTTTTATGTCATTTGTATTGACTCTTTCATTCTCATTGATACCAATTAATCTCTCATTGTTCATCCTGGCATCATCTTGCAGGTGATGTATTATTTTTTTCCTGCATTCTCATTGTTTTTAAAAGATCCTTTCTGACGTTTTCACTAGTTGCATGAGAGTATTCAAGATCTGAATGTCTGTCTTTGCTTTCACTCAAAAGGTTTGTTTGTAGACTCGTGATTGATATTTTTAGCTCTTCTATATCTCTTTGACTCTGTTTCATGCGTTGTATTTCTTTTATGTATTGCTCATTCAAGGAATCTGTTATATTTCTGATCTCCCCTATTTTTTTTAATCCATGTCTTCTTTAGCGGTATTTATTAATTCTTTTCACAGAATTTCTTCCAAGTTGTTTTTCCTCTGTATATTTCCGGACTTGTTTCTGTATTTCAAATGCTATGATTTCAAAGAATTCTTTTTTGATTTCGGAACTTGTTTCTGCTTTGAGTTCCTCATGACCTTTGTGCTGTTGTGTCTTTGCTTCAGATACTGTTAATTCATACCTTTCAGCTGGAATAGTGCTCTCTGCACTTGTTCTGGGTGAGCATTGGTTTTCCCTCAGATATTTCTGGATTTGTTTCTTTATTTCAGATGCTATGTATTCAGATATTTCTTTCTTTCTTTCAGGAATTAATGCATGTCTGAGTTGCTCTGTACCTTTCTGCTTTTGTTGCTTTGCTTCTGTCTTTCTTAATTCATTCATTTCAGCTGAGCTTGTGTCCTCTGCCCTTCCTGGTGGACTCAAGGTCTGAGATTGCATTTTTCTCCCTGTCTTTGTCATTTTGTATAGCACTGACCTCTGACCTTTGGTGTAGAGCTTTGGTGCAGCTATAACCTTTGCGTGTAATGAGATTCGGTGCCAGTCTATTAATTTTGAGATTATCCAGTTATGCCCAGCCTGGATCTTGCTGTTGTGTTCAGTTCCTTTTTGATGCAGCTCCTCTGCTTCCACTTTGTTTGTTTGCTGGTCAGGAGAGTACGAACCGACCTTGTATGCACAGCAAGTAGTGAAAATTCTCACTATTTTGGCCGGCTTTGGGGTGAGGATCCGGAAATTTGCCGGAGTCAGCCCTCGTGTCTCAAGCATGTCACTCTCTAAGTGGGAGAGCTGGGGCTTTGGTAGTTATGCTGGGCTCTCAAAAGGGTAGTGGATGTTCTTATTCACGTGGTAGGCTGTGCTGGGTCAGCCAAGTGTGCTGATTCTGGGGCCGCAGATCGGAACCACAGAAGGCTGGGAAAAGTCCCTCCATCGTGGCTTGCCTGGAGCCCTCACTCACATGCCACGCTGCGCTAGGTCTGGGGCCACCTATTTATTTATTTTTGTCAGAACCGGTGATTAAACTCAGACCCTTAGGCTTGCCAGGGAAGCGCTTATTCTCTTGAGCCACCTCCCAGCCCCCCTATCACCTGTGTTTAATTGTTTGTCTTATTTGGTGGGTTCTTTCCATTAACATTCATGGAGTTGTCGTTTTTCCCTCTCTAGAACATGTTTTAGTAGTCTTTGTAGGGTTTGCTTTTTCTTCATGAAATTCTTCAGTAGTTTTCAATATAGAAGTATTTACTTCTCCATCAAACTTGAAAGAGAATTTTGCAGGGTATTGGTGTCTTGGCTGGAATTTTTTTTTTTTTTTTTTGGAGGACTTGAAGTAATTTGCTCCATGCTCTTCTTCACTTGATGTTTTGTGATGTGAGGTTTGCGATTATTCTGATGTGTTTTACCTTTAAATGTGATGTGTTTCATTTCTCTACCAGCTTTTAATATGTTCTTGTGCTGGATTTCTGGGATTTTGATTATTGTAGGGGGCTGGGGAGATAACTCAGTACAATAAGCTCTTGCCTGGCAAGTACAACAGCCTGAGTTCAATCCCTGCTTCCTCCAAAAAAATAGATTATTATACATATGGGTGTGTTTTGAATTTGATTGATGTCATTTGGAGCTCTATATGCTTCTGTTACTTAATGTTAGCTTGTTTCTCCATATCTGGGAAATTTTCTGCCATTTCTTCTTTCTATATTCCTTTTATACCATTTGTATTTATTCCTTCTTACTTACTGTTGTCTATTTGTCTTAGGTTGTTCATCTTTGTATCATCTTCTATATGTTGAATTAATTTTTCCTGCATCTTAGTTGTATTTAAGATATATTTTCTTACCTTTCACTTTCTGCAAAGGTGTCCTTAAGGTTTGAAAGTCTATTTTCACTCTCATTTAAATGGTTTTGTTAGCTTGTGATCAGGGCTTTAATGTCCTGTACATCTCTTTTAATTTGTTTCATGCATTCTATTTCTTTCCTATATTGCTTATTCAAGTATGCCATTAGTTTTCTATTCTCCCTTATTTTTTATCAGCTTCTTTCATTATAGTAATATTTCCATTTTTACTTCAGAGATTATTTCTGATCTGATTTCCTCTATACATTTCTACATTTTTTTCTTTATTTCAGGCACTATTAATTTAAAGATTTTACATGTGTGATTTCCAATTTCTCGTATGTAAGTGTCTCTTGTATTTGTTCTGGGAGGGCTGAGTGCTTTAAAATGCATTTTTATTCTTTTTATCATTTTATATAGACCTGTCTTCTGATCTTTGTTGTAGAGCTTTTCTGCAGTTAGCACACTGGCACCTACCTATATTTATATCCCGGTAAAATTATGTGCTTCAGGTAGTTACAGTTTTCTATTTACAGAACTATAGTTAGCAATACTAAAATTGGGCAGTGAGATTTTGGAGTTGACAAACTTTTGTATCTGATTTGTTTGTATTTTAGACCATGAGAGCAAACATTATGATTGCTTAGCTAAGCAGATATTAGATTGAGAATTTGTACTTAAATTAGTTCCCCTAAATTCTGTCTGACCATGTTTCCTTTTGTTCTGGTGATCTTCCAGGCATAGTAGTTCATCCCAGTTACCTGTTGTCCCCTCTTTCAATCAAGAGAGAAAAAGAGAGGATGCTTTCATAGATGTGGTTCTAGCAAGGTGTCTCAGCTTATAGAGTCCAAATCTACTAAGTTCAAACTTGTTCAAGTGGGCTTGGCTTGGGTTTGGCTGCTGTGCTTTGCTTCTTTGTACTATAGCCCATGGATGTGAACCTGCTTTGGCCCTCTGGCAAGATGTTCTGCTCCTGGATTAGTTGAGTGGGTTTTGACCCTAGCATCTCTGCAGGGATTTCTGCTGCAGGTTTCACACCAGGCCTGCCTGACTGAAAAATTCCAGGGACCACGCAGAAGATCCCATACACACATGCTGGGCCTAGACACTGGCTGAAGTAGAATCCAAGAGGCATGGGGAAGATCCTACACACATGCAGGGTCTGGGCACTTGCAGGAGTAGAACATGGGGGATACAAAGCAGGGTCCAAAGACGCAGGGCCTGCGCACTGGTTGGAGTTGAATCTGAGAGGTATGCAGTAGATCGCACCCACATGCCGAGCATGGGTACTGGGTGGAGTAGAGTCCCAGTATTGAAATTTTGATCATAATTGCATTAAATCTGTGTAACAGTCTGGGAAATATGGCCATTTTCATTATAATGTTTCTTCCTACCAAAGAGCAAGGGATATCTTCCCATTTTCTGATATCCTCTTTAACCTTCTTTCTCTGAGTTCTGTAGTTTTCCATATAGATTTCTTTTACATTCTTTATTAGATTGATTCTTTTGGGGGGGATGTTATTGTGAGAGGTATTTTTCTCTAATAACATTCAGTGAGGTTATTATGTGTGTATAAGAAGGCTGTGGATTTTGACTGTTGAATTTGTATCCAGTTATGCTATTGAATTTGCTCATTAAATCTAGCACTATTTTAGTGGAAGTTTTTGGAGACTTCTAAGTAGGTTATCATGTAATTTACTAATAATGATAGTTTATTTCTTTTGAATAGTTATTTCTTTTATCTCTTTTGTCTAATTTCTCTGGCTAAAGTTTCTAGGACTATGTTTCATAAGAATGAAGGCAGTGGACATCCTTGTCTTGTTCTTGACATTTTTGTGGTTGTTGTTTTGTATTTAGGACAGGGTGTACAGGATCTATAGGGTCTACAGGGTCTCACTGCATAGATCTCACTCGCAGTGATCTTCCTGTTTACACCCTCCTAAGGGCTGGGATTACATGCACATGCCACAACTCTGTCTCAGTGTCCATCTAGTGTGCCCTGGGGCTGATGTTCCTGATTTTAGAGAGATAATTTTTACTTTTTGTCCAATTAGTATGATGTTCGCTGTTAGAATGTCATAGAATTTTTTTTATAATAGTGGGGCAAATATTAACTATTCCAATATTTGTAGCAGTGTTTTTTATCATGAGTCGTATTTGTTAAAAGATTTTTCTGTAGCTATTGAAATAATCATACGATTTTTATCATTGGCCCTGTTAATATGGTGTATTAAATTTATTTATTTACATATATTGAAGTATCCCTGCATCCCTGTGATGAATCCTTTCTGATAATGTTGTATAATCTTTAAAATGCTTTTCTGAATTCTGTTTGCAAGTATCTTATTAAGGATTTTTACCTTTATTTTTCATTATGTCCTATATTTTTCTTTCTTAGCTAGGTCCTCTGTTCTTGCTATTAGGATAATTTCTGCTTCTCGTAATGAGTTTGGGAGTATTTGTTCCACTTCAATTTCATTAGGGAAGAAAAATTTCATTGAAGAGTTTAGGAAGTAGTGGTGTTAGGTCTTTTCCATATTTCCTGTAGAATTCAGCAGCAATTCTATGAGGAACTGGACTTTTGATTTTTGGTAATTAAAAAAAATATCATTGCATGCTTAATTTCATTGGTATTAGTTGATTTATTATTTTTATATCTTCTTGATTCAACTTTGATAATTCTATTACGAATTAGGAATTCTGCAATTAGGAATTTCTCTGTTTCTTCTGTATTTATCATTTTTTAAAGTGCAAGTTTTCCGAGTAGGTGCACATGATCTTCTGGATTTCTGCAGGATCCATTTTGATGCCTGCCCCTTTCATTCATAATTGCATGGGTTTGAGTATTTTCTTTTCTTTCATTAATTAGATTGGATAAGGGTTTTTAAATTTGTTTTAATCTTTTATTAACCAACTCTTTGATTAATTGATTCTTTATTTTGGTTTTCTTTGTTTTACTTTAGTCTCAACTGTGTTCATTTCTGCTCTAATATTTATGATTTCCTCCCTTATATGAACTTTTAGCCTAGGCTGATCTTTTTCTAGAAATGTGTGGTTCATCATAAAGTTGTTTATTTGTGCTTGTGGTTTTGTGGATAGGGGTTTTATTCACTTCAATAAATTTCTCTCTTAAGACTGCTTCCATTGTGCCCCTCAATTTCTGGTGTATTGTACTGTTATTAACATTTAATTGTAGAAACTCCCTACTTTCTTCTTTAATTTCATCTGTGACACATTGGTTATTTAAGAGGGTGTTATTTAACTTCCATGAATTTATGTATTTCTTTTGGTTTCTTATGCCATTGATTTCCAATTTTATTACATAATTGTCTGTATTATTTTCAAAACACAGCTGTACATATTTATTGTATCTTTAGAACTTTTGAAAATAAGTATACTTCCAAAGTGCCATCTGCATACAGGAATAATGATGCAATTTCTCTATAACTCCAAATTGTTAGATTTAAATAATACTGTCAAATAACTCTGTCTCTTTCCATCTCTCTTCTTCTCTAACCCCAGCTCATGCATGCATGCACACACAAAAAAACATCTGAGCCTTTATGTTTTGTCTAAGTAAGCTTTCCAGATTCTGAATTGGATTTTTCAAATGCAAATTGAAAAGCAAATTTTGTAGAAAACATATTGCCAAGTAACTATGTTTTTCTTTTAAATTTGCAATTGATAAAACACTAGAGTGAACATATTTAGGAGAGTACATTAGACTTTACACCATTTTTTCATCTAGGGATTTTTTCCCTTTGTGTTTTAAAGCATGAAATAGTCTTTGCCTAAAGCAGGCAAGAGTTTACCTAGAAATAATGCAATAAGCTTTTGATTATGGTTTCTGTCTTTTAAAATTGGAGCTGAGATCAGTGGGACAAACACTCTATACCATGCTGCCTAGTATTTTCTCAGAGACAAATACGTTCCTAATTTTTCCAAAAGAAATTGATTTTGCCTTTGTTGTCCACAAAATTTCTTTCATTCTTGATTTTCTGACCTGGTCTTGTCTTTATAATGTAACATATGAGGTTTCCTGAGGAATAATTACATTAGTCTAGTAACAGAAGAAGCTGTTATTATTCACAAAGGTAATGAAAATTGTGATGACACCAACACAGACTTCTTGGAAAGTCTAATTATATCACAGAATTGTAGTGGAATGCAATTCAACAGATAATTTTCATTGTCAAGTAGATCAGGCAGCAAACAAGTTTAGCAAAGGGTTGAATAACCCCCAAAGAACTGGAGCTATTTCATGGCCATAAAAGTACCTTATTGTATATCATCTGAAAATTATGACAATAGCAAAAAATAAGAGTGCATAGTGAAACATATTGTACAATTCCTTCAATTTATTTCTAATCTAAGCTTGAGTTGTATTTTTTGATCCCTAGTTCAGTGACTTACTACCTACAAGTTGAACAAATTGGTTTGGATTTCAGTTTCATTGTGTGTAAAAGGGAAATTATTATTCATTTTGCTTATCTACCTTACAGTTTCCTTCACTATCCAGAAAAATAATAATTATGAAATACTTAGTGATATGATGCAAATGCATTCATTGTAGGATAGTTTCATAATTTTTCAAACTTCTTGTATGGAAGAAGTAAGTAAAAATAGGCTCATTCCCACTGTTTGCTTGTTTTCCCAGGTTCCAGTTTGCAATGGCCCATACAAAGGTGATAAGATGATAGTGCAGTGAATTCAGATTTGCATCGCCAGAAAATTAATACAAATCAACCCAACATGTAATCTTAGCTAGTTCTAGAGAAATAAATAATAACATAATATGTTCCTCTTTAAGCAATTTCTAGTTCTATGAATTGGTAGAAGGAACATATCTTAAGTAGTTCTCAGAATGTGATTTTGCTACAGAGGAAAGAAATTGCCAGTGTGATAAATGACCAGTAAAAGATAATGTTCTCTAAAATCAAAGAATGAATTATAAGAATAACAACACTTAAAAACAGAATATATTTATTGAGGAAAGAAAGCTTCTGTTTGACGGACAGTAAAAGATTCCTAAGTGTTACAAGGGATCATGCCTGAGGGGATCCAAAATGGGTCAAAATAGGAAATTACAAGTTGCCCGTGAGATAGGACAAAGCTATAACCAACCAATAGAATTATTAGCATAATTATTCAGGTAATATTGATTAAATGGGAATCAAATGGGGAAGCAAGTCATGCAGCAAGTGGACATAAACAGAACAGGGGTTTTCCTAGAGAAGTGTGGACTGGCTCTTCCTGGTTTCCCAAAGTGAGCAATACCTGTTTAGAATATCAATCTCTGTTGTTTATCCTTAGGAGAAATATGTGAGTCCAATGGTTTCATCTTTTGTCTTGAGGACTGGGCCTCAATATTTCCTCTCTGGATCCCACACAGATGCAATGTATCTATCTCTTCTTCTGCACTGGCTCCTTTGAAGGCTTTGCCCTGTCTGACTGCCTATCTAGTATTTCTACCTAATTTATCTGTCTATAATAATTTGTTGACCTAGTGGAGCCTCAAAGATATTTTTATGATTTTTGAAAGGTATCTATTTTCTTGATAATATTAAGACAACGGTTTTTGCCTTGACAATCTCCCAAGAATGTATAATGAAGTTTTGCAGAGGCTGTGTGACAGGCAGTACAAGTCACATTGCATGAATAAACATGTATGAGAATCCTACAGTGTTCTATTGACACAAACATTAAAGATAGAGTTTTTAAAAAATGTAAGACTATAAATTTCTTAATTTTTGTAAATGTTTTCTGAAAAAGATATTATTCATATTAACATGTAATGTATTTATTATTGTGATTTGAAATTAAATAAACTAGAATACTTTCACTTTTATTTCCTAATATTGTAAATATAAATAGGTATAACCCACAGAAACAAAGCGTTTAGTGGGCTTATATTTTCAGAATGTTGATGGGCCTCCAGACTAAAAGATTTGAACAGAGCTGCACTAAGATCAAACAATCTCAGTGCTAATCAGTGTCCTGCTGACTGCAGGAGACCCGTATGCCATTGCTGCCTAAGGTGTAGTCCACGGACCAACCGCATTAGCCTCATCTAGGAGCTCATTAGAAATTGAAAGGTTGTCTGCCTTTGAGCAAAAGCCAAATGACACGTTTGAACTTTAATATAGTGACATGGCTTGAGATTCAATCTGATCATTAGAATCACTCAGGAGTTTTATAAAATGCACAAATTTCCTGTGAAAATTGGCACATTTTTGTGCAAGGGTATGCAGCAATATACATTAAAGTAAAAAAAAATGTACATACCTTTTAAAATATCTACTTTTAAAAATTTATATTATGCAGAAAATTTATCCTATGCAAATGTCATATAAAAGAGATTATTCTCAATGGCATTTTTGTACTAGCAAAAATGCAAAAGCAAATCTAAATCCCCAGCAGTTGAAAACAGTTTATATTATTACTTCTCCAAAGAATAAAGCACTGCAAAGCTGTAAAAAAAACTGTATTACTTTCTGTAATAACATGTAATATTTTTAAAGAGAAGAGGGTAATTTCAGATAAAAGAATGATAAAGAATAATTGCAAAGAAAATTATGTTAATGTAAGACATACGAAAAGGTAATGAATTATGTACATACGTACATATTTACTTAACTGCACATTAATTCTTATAAAATACTCAAGAAAGGGGTAAGAGTAGTTTCCTTTTTATAGGAAAACTACAGGAAGATATTAAACAGGGTACATTTGTACTGGGAAGTGAGCTCAGGCCCTTTGTACTGAGCAACATCCCCAACCCTTTTTATATTTTATACTGACACAGGGTCTGCAAAGGTAAGTTAGTAAGGCAGTATGATTTTGAACTTACTAACCTACTGCTTCAGACTCCCAGACGACTGGGATTATAGGAATACAAATCCATGTCCAATCCATATGGGATTGTAAGGGTTTATTTATATATACTTGTCAACCTCTGCAACATTTGACAGAAATATTCAGGAAAAGTTGTAATTGTATTTTATATACTACCTTACCTTGCTCTGCAGCTCATGTTCTCATGAGTATACTGAATACATTTTTTCTAGATTATTATTCTTTTCAAAACGATGGGAATCTTTATTGATAAAATTAAATTTAGTAATTTTTATAAGATCCTCCTTCTGACATGAATAGTAAGAAGCCATCATTGATAATGAAAGTTACTGAGTAATTAGAAATTACATTGCTAAAAAAATAAGTCATTAATCTGTAATTCTAATGATACAATGACAATAAAACCAAATGATCTAGTCTCATAAACCATTTGTTTAAGCAATTTTAGACAATGAAAATTCATTCCTGGGTATTCATACTGCAAACATAAGTAAAATGGCTAATTATTCACCTTATCAGAATTTTCTCTTTGTTTATTAAGTTTAGATTGTATTACATCCCTCAGTCATCTGAAAGTCCATATTTTATTAAGCAGAATCATCAATAGCACATGCTTTCATTTTTAGAATTGTAATCTTTTATTCTTCTTGTCTCTTAAAGAGAGTGCAAATTAGAATTAAGACAGAAAAATATTACAAGTGATACAGAATTTCACTTAACAAGGGCCAGCCACATAGCTCAGTGGAGTAAAGCACCTGAAAGCAGACACAGGAGCTGGGGGCTTGATCCCTGAGCCTGCCATGCCGGCCCCACCCCTGGAGCATGCTGAGATGGCAATAGATACTGGGCTCAGTGGCCCACACCTTAATCCAAGCTCTTGGGAGGCTAGTCCGATCTATCTACTAGTGAAACCCTAATCACCCTATAAACCCTTCTCTAAAATGAAAAAAAGAAAGCAGAATTTCACTTAACAAAGTAATATGAATTTAAAATATTTGTTGTAATACATAGTGTTGTCTTCCAACTAGTTATTCATATTATTAGATATATGCATGCAAAATAGGGAGATGAAAGAAAAATAATGCATAAGAATTTAAGAAGAGGAAAAGGAAGGTCTGGCCAAATAGCTCAGTGGATGAAAGTGCCTGCAAGAAGGTGCAGGGGTCAATGGTTTGATCCCTGGGCCTGCCATGCCAGCCCCTCCCCTGGGGTGTGCTGAGACCCTGAACACCCTGTAGACCCTTCCCTAACATACGGAAAAATAAGAAGAGAAAAGGAGAAACAATTGAAAAAAGAGATGAAACAAATTTAATCATTAACTACTTCTTTCTGTAGACCAGAAGAAAAACACAGCACAGCTGTCCTAACCATTCTGCTTATATACATAGATAAACCTCTTTTCCCCACTCCCTCTCCTGTCTCTTCAGCTCAGTAACTCTTTAGTTTTGAATAAGTTCATTCCCATTTTAAAGTATTTATTTATCTATTTATTTATGTATTTAGTACAGGTTCTACTGGGTCTCACTATGTAAATTTGACTCACAGTGATTCTCCTGTTTTCAGCCTCCCAAGCACTGGGGTTTCAGGCATGTTCCACCATGCCCAGTCTCAGTGTGCCTCAAGGGCATGGCTGGCATGGCACCTCTGGGACAGAACTCTGGCAGCTGCCCTCTGCCTAAACAAGTGCTTTAATTTGCTGAGCTATCTGGCCTCCCTGTGAAAGTATTTATTGTACACTTCAGACTCCATTTTTGTCTTTCAGGTTCTCACATTAAGGAGCCAATATCATGTTTGTACATGCAGGGCTCATTTATTTCACTTAAAAGTATGTTCCCTAGTTCCATCCATGTACCCAAAAAAGTCACAAATTTATTCTGTTTTATAGCTAAATAATACTCCATTGTGTAAAATATATCTTCTTCAGGTGATGGCATCTGTGTTATTTCCAGAATTTAGCTATGACAAATTGTACTCCTGTAGACATGTGTGCATATATATCACTATAATATGAGGTCGTCTCAGTTACTCTTCTCTTCTTGCTGGGACAAATAACCAAAACTCAAAATTAAGGAAAAAAAGGTTCATTTAGGTCACTAAACTAGAGGTTTCAGTGCATATTCAGCTGGCTCCAGGCATACTGGTACATAACAGACGGGATCAGTTCATGGTGAAGGAAGGCAACAAAAAAGCAAGAGCAAATGTAGGAGTAACGGCAACAATGGCTACAGAGAGGAAGTCAGTCTCCCTTAAGTTACATTCAGGCTGTCTGCCCCAGGCTGGGTGTAGTACACACCCATAATCCAGCAGTACTAAGAAACATAAACCTAGCCTTGCTCATGAATTAATCTGAAACTCTATAAGTCCCCACCCCGTGACTGCCTGAGACTTTGGGAGGCAACTAGACACATCCCTTTGTCCATCTCTAAGAGTTGCAAAATTCCCAACAGTTGCATTGCTGAAAAGTCCAAGTCCCAAGTCACCTCCAAGATCTAAGTCAAACTCTTACCTGTGAGCCCCTGTACAAATGAAAAACAGTTAAACATTTACAACATTCAATGTGCAAGGTAAACATTACCATTACAGAATGTGCACATAGCAGATTACCAAGCATTGAGACAAACAAAAGTCCAAAATGCATCAGGACAAACATTAAGTCCTGTAGGTTCTTGTGGAACATTCAAAGCAATTTGTGGCAAATTGGGAGCCCAAAGACCTTATGTGACTCCACCTCTATGGCACTTTTGCTGTTAGCTTCCATAATTTCTCTCTTAGGCCAGCTGTGCTTCTGCCTTGCAGTTTCCCTTAGATGGTCCACATTCCTGGCTTTTTAAAACTTCTGGGTTTCCACTTAATAGGCTTCTCACTTACAGCTTCACACACTGCACTCCCAGGGGTACACCACCTGGCCTGCCAGGCCTCCTTCTGAAATCTAAGTGGAAGCTTTCTTAACCTCAGAACTCCTGCATTCTGAATGCACCTGAAAACAATGCCATGTGGATGATGCCAAGGTCTGCTGCCAACTTGAGCAGTAGCCAGACTGCCTTCTTTCTTGGATGTAGGGGTCAAATGCTTGGATCACTGAACACTCTTACCTTGATTCCAATAAATAATTTCCCCATTACAGCACCACTTTGGAACATGACATGGTTTCTGCCACCATTCTGGTACATGGGGCTCTGGGGTTTTCCCCTCAAGGCAATGTCACTGATCTTTATGATTCTGAGGCTGAATAGGGTGGAGATCTACCACCCCCTTTGATGCACTCAGGCCTTCCTTTCCTTTCTCTTGTTCCTTCCCAGGAACTCATCATGTCAGTCCTACCTTTGCATTCCACAGCTTTATTGGATCTTTCTTTCTGGCCCAACTCACACCATTTTAGATTACCCTACTGAGCGCTTTGCGCTGATTCTCAATATAAGTCTGGTTAAAACCACCCAACACCAACTGTGCCACTGCCCTAATATTTCACTGCTTTGAAATGTCTTTTGAGTGATTACTCAGTCCAGCATATTTAATCTCAGTCTCAGGCAAAATCTCTGGACACAAGCAAAATTCAGACAAACTTTTAATCAATGCAAAAAACTCATCATCTGGAGTCCAACAGCCAATGCAGTCCTTCCAAGCAGAAAGCCTGGCCTTTTCAGTAAGGCTTTCTATCAGCCTTCTGGTCTTCTGAGCTTTGACTGGAATCTCCCATACAGAACAGCCGAAGCTGTTCCAGCACTTAGCATGTAGCTGACATCTCCAAACCTTTCCTATCTCTTCTCATAAACCATTTTAAAAGCTTGTAATCCATATGGTCAGGTATAGCCACAGCAGCGACCACACTTTTCTGGTACAAAATTCTGTCTCAGGTACTCTTCTCTCATTGCTGTGGCAAAGAACTAATACTCAAAATGAAGGAAAAGAAGGATTATTTAACTCAAAGTTACTGGAGATTTCAGTCCATACTCATCTGGCTCCAAAGCAGACTAGCATATTGTGGAGGGCAGCAGTTCATGGCAATGGA
>PVKA01018620.1:24005-43616 GCA_004027165.1 Ctenomys sociabilis | reverse complement strand
GAGAGTGACAGAGAAGGATTGTGCCACAGATGGTGACATGGAGAGCCAGCACAGGAGGGAGCGGAGTGGCGAGGGGGTGGGGGCGGGAGGCGGGGCCAAGCCTGAAAGCAGGTGCCAGGGTGGGGGGCAGCAGGTGAGGGACAGGCTGGGAGAGGGAGGGGCCGACCCTGTTACCGGGGAGATTTCAGCCGCCCACGCTGGCCTTGGCTCTCAGGAGAAGCACACGCTCAGCCAGTGGCAGGACGCCCCCCCAACAAGGCTGCAGTGGCACCTGTCCCCTGGGGTAATAGCAGTGGTCCCAGGCGGACAAGGGGCTAGGGATTGCTGTCCCGAAGGAAAGGGGTAACAGGAAGGGGCGAACCGCTGGGTGGGACCTGCCGTGGGATGCTCAGCCCGGGGCTGGACACACGTGGGGTTGTCATCCAGGGGCCTGGGGAGCGCACAGAGCCCCAGGCAAAGCAGGAAGCAGAGGACAGGGACAAATGAGTATTTTTAGACTTTGAGAGCAGAGAGGCAACCTCAAAGCTATCGTGCGGCAAGAAAACAAATTTCTACTATTTTTTAATTGACAAAATTAAAAATATAATCTCTATAATGAGGACAATTTTTTATAATGCAAATGTGCTAATGAGAAGGATAGAGTTCTCTGGAGAAGGATAAAGTCTGGCTTAACTGGAGGACAAGGCTGGCATTTCCTGTCGTCAGAGGGGCTGCCTGTGCAGATCTGTACGAATCCCAGCTCGTGGCTCTGCAGACCCAGGTGGGGTCCGTGGCCATTAAGCTTCCCTGGCCAGCCGGGCGTGGTGGCGCATGCCTGTAATCCCAGCACTCGGGAGGCTGAGGCAGGAGGATTGTTGTGAGTTCGAGACCAGCCTGAGCTACAAAGTGAGCTTAAAGCCAGCCTGAACTGCATAGTGAGACCCTGCCTCAAAAAGACAAAAAAAAAAAAAAAAAAGCTTCCCTGGCCTGGGGGCCTGAGCCTGGTCGGGAGGCCTCCGCACTTCATGTGACCCCTGCCTCCCAAGAACAGGGGAGGAAGAGCTGGAGAACAGAGGGAAAGAAGCGGATCTTCCTCAGGGACTCTCCGGAGAGGCCACTCCTCAGGAGCAAGGCTGGCCCTGCCTGTTCTCCCAGGCCTCAGGTGACCAGAGGTCTGAAATCATTCTGTAGTTGGGCTCTGCACAGCTCTGGGGACCGTGTTCCCAGGCTGCGGGGAGACGACCCCTTGGCACGGGCCCCTCCACCCACAGTCCTCCTGCCGCTCTCCCTGACCCCCAAAAGCTGCTTACGACCCACCTGACTTGGCGCCTGGCAAGTCCTGTTGCCCCCACCTGCCCAGCCCGGATCACCCAGCCTCGCTTACCCCTTCATCCAGATGCCCACTGGTGCCAGGCTTGTTCCAAGCCCCAGGGACAAAGTGGAGGGTGAGACCGGCCCCTGCCTCCTAGCTGATTATCTCCAGGCAATCCGCAAAACACACAAGTAGGGCTGGAACTGACCGGGGCTCTGGGAAGGAAGGCAGAGCCAGAAGGAGGCAGGGAGGGGGCCACTCAGTGCCATGGAAGAGGACCCAAGAGAAGCCCAGCCTGTGCTTGGGAAGACTGTCACCTGAGCCAGGAGGAGGGGACTTCTCGGGGAGGAAGCAGAGGCCTTCTGAGACCTAATTTATGTCTCTGTAAGGTTTGCTGTGGCTGCTCTGAGGGCCACATCGGGCTAAGGGCAGAGTCAGGGACACCAGTCAGGGGTCAGTGAGGAATGCTGGCCGCTTGGGGCCCTTGTTGCCACCCATTGTCCCCTCTGGAGGTCTTCCTGCCCAGGGTTGGGGTCTTCTCCAGCCTTCCTGAGGCCACCAATCCGACCCTGGCCCCACCATGAGCAGCCAGCTAAGGGGGCCAGGTCTGTCCTCATACTGGGGTGTGTCCCTGGGCCTGGCACACAGCTGCACATCGTAGATATTTGCTAAATATTGAATGAGTGAGGAGGACGGGGTGGTTGGCGGCTGCTAAGAGTACACTGCGGGTGGTGGAGAGGCGGCCCGGGTGCCAGCCTGTGACAGGAGTGACCGACGGCAGACAACAGCCTCCGTGGGGGCTCCTCGGGCAAAAGAAGCCCAAGGAGCATGGCATAGGAGAGCTGGGGGGATATATGGGGTGTCTGGAGGCTGGCAGCCCTGCCCTGCTGGCATTGCAGGCCTGGAGCCTGGGGCCTAGAGCCTGAGAACCCCTCACCGTGTTCACCACTGCTGCAGTCTCTCCAAGACACGGCTCCGCTGCCAAGACAGATGTATGTCGGCTCAAATAAGAGATGACCAACAGCCACCTCAGCCCAACCCCTGGGCCATCTCACTGCAACCCCCACAGGCAGGTCACCTGAGTCATCACACCTGCTGGCTACTGTAGGTCTAAAGCTGAGCTTTGCCACTTACTTCCTGTGTGACCTCAGAGTTGTGACTTAACCTCTCTGAGCCTCAGTCCCTCCTTTCAACACCTGCTGTGTAGGGTTGCCATGACGATGGAATGAGTCAACTGCTGCCGTTTCCAGGGACACAGAGACACAACTGTATGTGTTAGTTAACATGGTGCTGGCCACTTCTCAGCTCCTGGGGAAGAGGAGGGGGGCAAGAGCTGGGACACTGGATGGAGGCATGTGAGTAGTAACAACCTCCTCGAACCTGGGCCCCATACCCTGCCTCTCTAAAGTGTCCACACTCTCGAGCCTGGTGCTGCCCTCTGGGCCTGGCACTGGAGACGCTTGGGACCGGCCACTTTGGCATTTTTGATTCTTTGTAAACCAGAGTCCTCTGGAAATCAACAAGGACACAGTGACCTTCCCATGCTCCCTGACGGCAGAAACTGAGGCCTCTAGGGAAGACACCCATCCCGAGTGCCAGGGACAGAAGGCTGGGGACAGCTGTACCTCAGACCTGTTCCCCACCTCCTATCCTCCTGCCTCTGTTTTTGTTTTAATGTATTTGGTACAGGGTCTCCCTATGCAGCTCAGACTCCTACTGATCCTGCTGTTTTCAGTCCCCCAGTGCTGGGATTACAGTCGCACACCACCACACCCTGTCTCAGTGGCCAGCTCAGCGCGTCTGGGGCCGGGGCCAGCACAGCGTGTGCTGCCAGGGATCGAACCCCAGTCCCTGAGCTTGCCGAAGCAGGCACTTAGTCTGCTGAGCTATCTGGCAGGCCCTCCCAGGTGGGTTTAATTCCTGGGCCCAGCCGGAGACTGAGGAGAGCAAACTTTGTGCCCCTGCTCTGTCTCCCCTCCCCCACTTTCAGACACACAATGCCTTCGGCAGAGTCCTATGGCCACTTGCCACCCAGTGGATGAAACCCACCGTCTCCGTGGCCTGTGTGTGCCCTTCTGTCAGAACCTCACGTGCACCCCAGCCCTTTGCCCAGGCTGCCCCCGTCCCTCCCTGCGCTCCAGTGGCGGTGGGCACCACGTGCTCGGGCAGCTTTCTCTGAAGCTCACCCCTCTCAGACTCGCCTGCCCGTTCTTCCTCTCTGATGCAATTATTTTTAATTCCATTTCATTTTATCAAGACACTGCTGGCAAATAACCAATTGTCCTGAAAGGGGGTATAGCAAGCAAAAAGTAATAATAACTGTTCCCTATGGCCCTATCCCCCTCCCTCGCCCAGAGGCAACCCTGCCCCCAACTTGCCAAACATCATGTTTATTTTTCTCCATCTCGATTCCCCAGTATTGATCATACCTCTGTTAGAGTCAATGAGCAGTTTAGATTTCTGAGACAGGGTCTCACTATGTAGCCCAGGCTGGCCTTGAACTCATTCAGACTCACAGCAATCCTCCTGTTTCAGCCTCCCAGGCACTAGAATTATAAGCATGCTCCACCACCCCTGGCAGGAGTTTAGATTTCTTACTCTCTCTCCTCCTCATCCTCATGCCCCTCCATCTTCCCAGTGTGATTTGTTATATACATATTAGTAATGCAATGTAAATATTATTTTCTGCTCAATCAAGAATTAATAGGGGCTAGAGGCAGAAAAAGAGACAGGAAGGGCTGAGATCACAGTAGCCCCTCCAGGGTACACCTCAGTGACCTCACTTCCTTCACTATCCCACCTCTCAGAGATTTCAGGACCTCCCAGTGGCAACACAGCTCAGTGGCACAGCACCTGCTTGACAAATGCAAGGTTGTGGGTTCAATTCCCGGTACTGAGAGAAAGAGTGATAGAGAGAGAGGGAGAAGGAGAGAGACAGAGACACAGAGACAGAGAGTTAATAGGACTGGGGAGATGGCTCAGTGGTATAAGCACTTGCCTGGCAAGTGTAAAGTCATCAGTTAGATCCCCAGTACAAAAAAAAGAATTAATAATTGTCTCATATCTTTATTTGCTCAGGTTTTCTTTCTGAAATGCCTTTTTTTTGGTTTGTAATGATGTTTTCACTTGTGGCCCAACAGCTCCATAAAACCCAACTACAGTGTTTCCAGAATCCAACTACAGTAAAATTTTATTTTCCTGGCAAGTCCTGAGCTCATCTCCCCCGGCCATGCTGCCCCCTGCGGCCTCCCTATAGCCCGGGCCTAGAGTGGCCCAGAGGACCAAGAGATGAAGGATGGGTTGCCAGTTACATCGCCACTGGGAGGTACCAGAACCTCTGAGAGATGGGATAGTGAAGGAAGTGAGGTCATCGAGGTGCACCCTTGAGGGGCTGCTGGGATGTCGGCCCTCCTGGTCCCTTTCTCTGCCTCTTGGCTGTCTTGAGGAGAGAGCTTTGTTCCTCCGCACACTCCCACCACAACACTCTGCCTCACCACAGACTCCAATCCGACATAGCCAACCAACCACTGACTGAGGCTTTGAAATCCACGAGCCAACGTACATGTGCTGTAGCTTGGCTCTCACGTATCCTCCAAAGCCGAGGGCTGAAGGCTTCTCACCCGGATGGTGGTGCTACGGGGAAGTCGTGGAAACCTCAGGAGGTGGGCTGGAGTTGGAAGGGAGGGTCGCTGGGGGGTGTCTTTGGAGGGCACATCTGTCTCTTTCCTTCCCAGGTGCCATGAGCAGGCTTTTCTTCATTCCACAATTCCTCCGTGATGCGCCTCTGCCTTAGTGCAGGTCCAGAAGCAAAGAAGCCAAGGCAGCAGGGACTGAAACCTCTGAAACTGTCAGCTGAAATAAAGATTTCTTCCTTGAGGTTTTATTTCCTCAGATATTTTGTCACAGGAACAGAAAGCTGACTAACAGAAAATTGGTACTAATAGGTGCTGTGACTGCTGTGGCTATTCCTGACCATGTGGTTTGGAAGTCTCTGGAATTGGTTTGTGGAAGGAATTTGGAAAAGTTTGGAGAGGCTGGCTAGAAAAAGCTTATCACATTAGGTGACTCTGGCAAGAGCTCAGAAGGCTGATAGGAATGTGGGCAGCAAAGGCCAGGCTCAGAAGATCTCCCATGGGATCTGGAAAATAATCTGTTTACATTTTGTCCATGCCCTGAGATTTTTTGTTTGTTTGTTTGTTTTGTTTTGTCTTTTTGAGACAGGGTCTCACTATGCAGTTCAGGCTGGCCTTAAGCTCACTTTGTAGCTCAGACTGGTTTCAAATTCCCAACAATCCTCCTGCCTCAGCCTCCCAAGTGCCTGCGCCACCGCGCCCAGCTCATGCCCTGAGATTTTATGTGAGGTTGATTTTAAAGGTGACAGACTAATTAATCCAGCAGAGAAAATTTCAAGGCATCCCAGCCTTTGGTCTATGGTGTGGATACTGCTGACTAGTTTTAGCAAGATTTATAGTGAGAATCAGGAGCAAAATGCAGAGCTGAAAGACTGAAAGGCTTGCAGTTTGACAAGACAAAGAGTACGTTCGAAGTTGTAGGCGAGGGAAGCGTGGTTGTTACAAAGAGTGCTTCCATTAAAAATATCCCAAATACACTGTGGCTGGGTAGGAAAGATGCCTTGAAGGCCACTCAGGACTCACTTTCAGAAGTGTGAAAGTACAAGCCTTGCACCTGAGAAAGGAGCCCCTGGGGGCCTGCTCCCACCGGGCTGCAGAGGAGGCTTCCCCCAGGTCGTAGTCCACCGCCTTGTTCACGCACGCAGAGGCTGTCACAGCCCTGGTGTCATCCACATGGTGCTGGGTTTTCAGGCACGCAAAACATGATAGGGTTACAGAGGCTTCCACCTGGATTTCAAAGGAAATCATGGAAAGCCAGGGACTGCGTGGCAGGGTCAGAACTCCTAGAGAGAGCCCTGGGAAGACACAGCACGTTCAGATGGGAGAGTGCCCAGGCTACAGAGGAGACCCCAGGAAGTTGTGGACACCAGGAACACGGCTCATGGGCTGAGGTGTCAGGGACCATCAATTATAAATTCAATCTAGAGAACATCAAAGCTGTCCTTGTCCTGCCCTGTGAGCCAGACTGGATCGCGGAAGCTCTCTGCTCTTTCCCAGTTATGGACGAGCCCCTGTGGCATTCACAGAGCGAGCAGAGACCTACCGAGGACATCAAGAACTTTAAAGCAACATAGTAGCAGTAGTAAAAGCTTCCCGGAAGGCAACTACAGTCTCCTTCCTGACCTTTGTTTCGTGCTTACAAAAATCCTTCTTTTTTTTTTAACTAGGCCACTGTAATCTCCATTACTGTTCTGGAATCACTCACCACCCCTCCCCATGCACTGGCTAATAAAAACAGTGGAAAGTATCTTTGTCTTTGCCCTTCTTGAGGTGCTGACCACTAGGCCACCCTTTATGAATTCCTAAATTTGTCTCTATCTCTTAGTTTATCCTTCATCTCACATACAGGCATTTGTGAGGTCCCCAGCACTGAGGAAAGTCACAGGCAACAAGAACAGCCAGCCCAAAAGGGTGTGCAGGGGCTACAGCAAGCTAGACCGTAGGGGCCGGGATGCCCGTCCCTCTGGAGGTCCCATACTACCCCCCCTTGTGCCCTGGGGGCTACACATGGAGCACAGGAGCTGATGCATGCCCTGCTGGGTTTCAGTCTTGCTTGGGTCCAATCCCTCTGTGTTGTTTCCCGCTCTCCCCTTCTGGAATGAGCATGTTTACTCAGTGCTGTTGTATTTTAGGAATCTGTAACTTTTCAAAACTAGGGGATCATAGATAAGTTTACGGGGCTCATGAGGAAGAAACTGGACTACTGAGCAATGCTTAGAACTGTTAAGATGTCAAGGGCTCTCTTAGCGATGAACTAAATTCATTTTTGAGTATGAGGTGACCACCGGCCTTTGGAACAAAGGGTGAAATGGTCTAGTTACATTGGCAATGTTTCCCGAAGGCTTGTGTACGTGGCTTAAAGAACCTCAGCTTATGGCCCTGTCAGGAAGGCAGGAAACTTTAGGAGGAAGGGTCTAGTTGGAAGAGGAGGGTCACTGAGGGCGTGACTTTGAAGGGTGTATTTTGTCCCCTGACACTTTTGTTTCTCAGCTTCCTGGCCACTCTAGGTAAGACCACGTGACCCCTGCTGTGACCCTCTGCCTTGCCACAGCCCTGGAACCCAAGGCAGCCAGAGGACCACAGCTGAAACCATGACCCAAAACAAATCTTTCATTTAGTAAAGTGATTTTCCAAGTTATTTGTCAAAGCAGCAGAACACTAAAACACAGCTGGTGCCTGGGATTCCCTCCCACATAGCAGGGTTCCACCCAGCTATTTCCTGCCTTAGATCCAGGTTCTGGAATTCCATACTTTGCCTTTTTGATGGAGAAGATTTCTCATTCTCCTTCTGAGGAAAGTGGCCTGCAGCAGCTTCCCAAGAAGACAGCTCGAAAATAGTTAACGAAAATAGTTAACTCACAGATAGCCTGGCTGGGTATAAAATTTGAGGCTGAACCAGGAGTGGTAGTAAAATTCTATAATCCCAGCACTCTGGGAAGCCAAGGCGGGAGAATTGCAAGTTCAAGGCCAGCCTGGAACTTGGCAACTTAATGACAACCTGAGTCAAAATAAAAATTAAAAAATGGGTTGAGGGTGTAACTCAGTGAAGGCCCTGGATTGATCCATGGGGAGAGAGAGCAGAAGAAGAAAAAGGAAACTCCTGAGGCTGAAAATCACTGGCTCAGCAGATGGAGAGCTGACCCTGTCTCTGGCTGCCAGCACAACTTCATCAATAAATTCAGATAACATTTTTTTCTTTTTTTTTTTTGGCAGAACCAAGGATTGAACTCAGGCCCTTGCGCTTGCCGGGGAAGTGACATTTTTTCTTTATTCTAGAAACTTCTAAAGTTTTTTTTTTTTTCTTTAGGTATGAATCACTGAAATTTCATGACAGTGGGCTTTGGGACTTTTTACCCCTCTCCATTGTTTCAGAGTATTTTGATCTGGAGATTGATGTTCTTCAGTTTGGGGAATGATTTTTATTATTATTTTCTTCTGATCTACTATTTGAATATTTAGTCCCCTAGATTAACGCTTTAATTTTCTTGTTCACTTTTACCATTTTGTTCTACTTCCTGTTAGAGTCTTTTTAATTTTTTTATTTTTTATTTTTTTTATATATATATTTTTTTTGGTCTTTTTGAGACAGGGTCTCACTATGAAGTTCAGGCTGGCCTTAAGCTCACTTTGTAGCTCAGGCTGGTCTCGAACTCACAACAATCCTCCTGCCTCAGCCTCCCGAGTGCTGGGATTACAGGCATGCGCCACCACACCCGGTTTAGAGATTTTTATTAACTATTTTTATTTTCCAACCATCCTAACCCACATGGTCTTAATTTCCCAGGACTGGTTCAGATTCCTGGTTGCTGGCACCTTGGGCTTGTGTGTAAGCAGATTATGCTTCCTGTTCCTTCCAAGGACAGCAATGATAATTTCTTCAAAATTTTCCTCTGCTTGCTGCCTCATCGCTGTTTCTTGCTGGTAGTCTTCCTCTCTTCACTTGGTTTGGGCCATTCATGGGAAAGGGGTCGGACACCCACCATTCTTGTTATGCGTTCCTGCTTCAGAGGCGTCAGAACTGCAGCTGGAGCTCAAGCGCACAGTGGTGAAGCAGCTGGGTCTTCCTTCAAGGACACCTGGAGGTCGGCCCCTAGGCCTTCCCTGGGATGACCAGGTCCCCAACTTCCTGTCTGGGGTGAGTGTGTGCCTGGCACTGACACTCCTGACCTAGACCAGGGAAGGGTCTGGGAGCAGCCTGTTCAGAATCCAGACCTTTCCTAATCCCCCTGTAGCAGTCAGACACTGATGTGTAACAAACTGCCCTGAAGTCTCCGTGGCAACAGCGGCATTCATTCCATGGCACTGTCCCACCATCCTGGGTGGGTCTAGATGGGTCCCCCTGGGTAGATGCGCATCAGGTTTCTCTATAGCTTGGCATCAGCAGGCTCACCCAGCACAAGAGAGCAGCCGCAAGGACACAGACCCACGTGGGTGTCCTTGCTGAGATCCCCATGGCAGAGCTCGTTCCGTGGCTGGGTCTCAGGGTGGTGGGAGTTGAGGGAGTGGTTATTTGCTAAGCGGAATGGAATCTGCCAAGGCTCCAATGTCAGTCGGTGCCTTGCCCAACCTTGCCCCAGAGCAGGTGCCCTGGTCCCCAGATCTCCGTTTGACTTCTCCCTGTCCAGCTCAGAGACACGAGGCTCCCTGGCTTCACTGTACAGGGGTGAGGACCAAGGGGGCTGCAAGTGCTCCTCAGACTGCTGGTTTCACCTCCTGCATCCTGTCTATAGTGTCTGAGTCCCTAAGTCCCCCTGGGGTACTTAGAGGTCACCCTGCCCCCACCCTGCCCAGTAGTAGCGCTATTGGTCTTCCTGGGCTCAGGCAATCTTCTCTCACCTTGCCATCTGTTCTCACCCTCACATGCCATGGCTCGGGCTTTCCCTGAAGGTGGGTGCTGAGTTTCTGTTTCTTGTTCCATCTTGCTGCTTCTTTACATGGCCCCTGGGACCTGAGCCTCTTCCTCTCTGTGCCCTGTGGTTTGAGCCTCTCAGCAGAGGCTTATTTGTCTGTCTGCCTGTCCTCCGGGCTCCAGTCTCGGTGCCTCCCCTCTCTATGCCTGCAACCAGTGCAGAGGACACTGGGCACGCAGGACGAGGAGAGGCCCTGCAGATCCCCGTGTGCTGTGCCTTCCTTCCGGCCTCTGCAGGCATCCCCATACCCGCTTCTCCCTCCCCAGAGCTTGCCCTGCTCTGGCCCTTACTCCTGAGCCCCAGATGGAGTCAGAGGATACACAGGAAGAGGCAGAGACCGAAGTTCTAGACAGAGCCCCTGCCCTAAGAGGTCTCTGCCAAGACCTGGAGGTGAGGGCGGCAGGCACCCACCTCTGACTCTGTACCCATCTATATAAGCGGCAGCTTCAGGGCTCAGGGCTCGGGCTCAGCTGTGGAACAAACAGGCCCTGCTGCCCCAGCCTGGCTGTGCAGGTGAACCAGTGAAGACAGCCCCTCCTGGGGGTGGGAGAGGGGCAGAAGGGAGGGGTGGGTGGCTAGGGTGGGCGGGTGTCCTGAGGGGAGGGAGCGGCTAGAGCCAAGGTGCCGGAGTGGATGCGACAAGGGCTCTGTGAGGTGGCCTGGGGGCTGGGACCCTTCTGGCAAGGGGTGTGTGCTCATGGCAGAGGCTGGGGCTTCTGGTCAAGTGCCCTGTTGTGTCATTAAAAGGCTGAGATGTGGAGCTGTTTGATCTCATTTGGATCCTGATATCCCTGGCAGCTCTGGGGGGAGAAACTGGGTCCAAGAGCAAAGTGGACGTGAGGAGGCCGGGCAGGCTACCCGAGCCGTCAGAGTGGTGCCCAGCCAACCCTCCTTGCCCCGGCTCTGGAGGAGCTCACGTCCCTCCCCTCAGTGGTGGCCTCTGCCACAGACAGCCTGAGCAGAGGCCTAGGTGCACTCAGGGTAGAGCTGGGCCGCAGTGCTTCCGGGATCCACCAGGAGAAGAGTGAGTCCCAGGCAACCTGCTCAGAGGCGAGCAGAGCCCCACCAGCCCACAGCAGGAGTCCGAGGCCCACCCCGAGGCAGTTCAGCCGGCCCACCATGGGCTATGAGAATACCCGTAGCTGACTGTAGCAGAAGAGCACAAGGCCGGGGTGGACTGAAGGCAAGAACAGCTGCTGTGGTATCCATCCAGGGCCACCTTGGCAGGGAACAGTGAGGGCCAGAGAGCATCAAGAATGCCCTGCAGGGCTCCGGTCCAAGGCCCGGATCTGCGGCTGACCAACGAGGCCAGGCAGCACAGCGGGCCTGAGCCGAGCACAGCGGCCAGTTCCCTGCGCCACCCCAGATCGTGAGCCCCCCTCGAGCCCAGCGTCTAATGCCATCTCCATAACGATCCGCTAGAGGCTGGAGTGATGAAAGGAGCCTGCTCTCAAGCAGTTCTGGAGGCTGCAGGGCTTAGTGGCACCTGCGTACATGGCTGTGTCTGAAGAGGAGAGTCACACTGCTTGGTGGGAGAGGGACTAGACAGAGCGAGACGACAGGGAGGCCAAACAGGAGGCCACTAC
Organism: Ctenomys sociabilis; assembly: GCA_004027165.1. Taxonomy (NCBI): domain Eukaryota; kingdom Metazoa; phylum Chordata; class Mammalia; order Rodentia; family Ctenomyidae; genus Ctenomys; species Ctenomys sociabilis. The sequence continues at coordinate 32,197 of PVKA01018620.1, read as the reverse complement.
CACTGCTAAGGGACAGGTGGCAAGGCCAGGAGCCAGAGGGTGGCAGGGACAAGGATAGGTTTGGCCAATACTAAAAGCCAAACTGTCCAGGCTTGACCAGTGAGTATCAGAGACAGACCAAGAGCCTGCAGGACTCCAACATCCCTGCCTTGGAGAAGGGATGAGGGATAAGGAGCCACCAGGCTCCAAGGCAGTCTAAGAGGTGGCCTTCTCTTCTCTTCTCTTCTCTTTTTTCTCTTGTTCTCTTCTTCCCTGCAGTAAGGTTTCACTTTCCAGCCCAGGCTGGCCTTGAACAGGTGGTAATCCTCCTGTCTCAGCTTCCCAAGGGCTGGGATTACTCATGTGCACCACCACACCTGGCTGAAGGAGGCGTTCCTGCCTGCCAGGCCCTGGGCTCATCCCAAGACAGGCCAGGCGTGCTGCGTGGGGTCCCATACCCCACCAGGCCGGGCTCGGGGAAGGTGCCAGGACCTGAGGCTGTGGTGAGTGAGCCTTGCCTGCCGGCAGCACCACCCAACAGCTCTTCCTGTTTCAAAACAGCCTCTTGCCGGCCTCCCTCACTGCCTTTCTTTTCTGCCTGAGGGGCTCAGATCCTCAGCCCATGTGCAGAGCAGAAATGAGGGACCCAGCCCATGTCCAGGGACAGCCGGGTGCAAAGTCACTGTAGCGAGAATAATGGGCTGAGTCCTAAGGCTTGATTATCAACAGCAACAGATGGCCTGACCAACAACTGCATAAGCAAACAAGAGGTTTCATTTTCATTTGTTTCCACTTCAAGGCAGTCTTGGTATCAATTCAGCTGCCAGTGGGGGCTCTATTTACCTTTCTATTCTGACATCCTGAGTATGTTGGTTCAAAGTATGACCTCAGGCCCACGGCTTCAAGCTCACCAAATGGCTGCGGCAGCTCTAGACATCCCATCAGCTTTCCAGGCAAGGAAAGGGATGGGACGAAGGGCAGTGTCCGCTGCATCTGTCATTTTTTAATGGAAGATAGTCCGTTTTCCCAGAAGCTGCTTCTCCTGCTGACTTCCACTCATGTCTGGCTGGCCAGGACTGTGTAACTTTCAGGTGCAAAAGCCAACTGGGAAAAGAAGTGTTTTTGACTAGTGCTGGGTACCTGGCTCTTGTACACAAACCTAGGATCCTGCTGTCCAGTGCCGTGGGAGCAGCCACAGAGGCTGGGAGAGCACAGACCTGCTTCAGTAAGCTTGAACTCCTGCTTCAGTAAGCTTGAACTCCTGAGCCTCTGCCCCTCCTCTGAAAAGTAGGAGTAACTTGCCATACAAGCAAGGGCTGTCCTGTCTCTCCCGTGGCGGGGTCAACCCTCTTTCAGCTGGGAGGAGCTCCCAGCCCACTTTCAGAATGCAGGGAAGTGTGGGTCGGCATGTGCAAGAGCCCAGGGGTGGCTTCTGGAACCGAGGGTCCAGTCCGGTGGTGGAGGTTCCGATGTGGAAGGAGGAGGAGGCGGAACATGGCCTCCCGGAACCTACCCCCATTTCCTGCCTGGGCAAGAGGCACATCAGGGCTTCCAACACAGGCCTGCAAGGGCCTGGGCTCACTGTGAGGATTTAATTTTATTTGTATGTTTTTGGTACAGGGTCTCACTACACAGCTCAGACTTGTGGTGATCCTCCTGTTTCCAGCCTCCCCAGTGCTGGGACTGCAGGCTTGCACCACCATGCCTAGTCTTGGCCTGCTCAGCATGCCAGGGGGTGGGGCCGGCAAGGTATGTGGTACCAGGATCGAACCCCAGTCCCTGCACTTGCTTAAGCAGGCACTTAGACCACCAAGGTGTCTCACCTGCCCTTGTGAGGGTTTAAATGTTTCTTGTTTCAAAAGAGAAGTTACCCTAAAAACATACAGACTTTGCAAAGAAACTCAGGGGAGAAGAGAGTCCCTGCTCTCTAGAGTCCTTTTGGGGTGGGGTCCTGGGAATGAGGGAGCTGGGGGGAGTCCTGCCTGGGAACCTGGGACAGTGTTCAGAGGTCAGGGAAAGCAGAGCTTCTGCTGGCTTGCAGTGGGGCTTCTGGGCTGCCTGGGTGGGGGCTCTCATCTTGTAGCTTCTCTGGAGTGTCAACCTCTGGACAGAGGATGATTCAGGTGGCCCCAGATCCCTGGCAGCTAGAACAGTGCCTGGAACAGAGGGAGTGCTAGGAGATGTTGGATGGGTGGACAGATGGATGGAAAGCTTGGGGGAAACGCTTACTGCTCTCAAGATGGAAAGCCTGGCCTGTGTCTCTTTGCCAGCAAACTCTAAGGTGGAGACTTCTGTCCCCCCCTGTCAGAATCGTCCCTGAGCTCGGACCCTGCTGGGACCACTGCCTCCCTGAGCTGATGGGAGGGGCTCTGTCCTAAGCCTCCATCCTGGCTTCACTCCAGAGCAGCACATCAACCAAGCGCAGCCAACCAGAGCCCAGCACCCCTCTGACAAATATAATTGGTCGAAGGGAGTGCAGAAAACTTAGGCTAGTCCACTCAGAGTAGACTGTCCTTAGAACCTGGGGACAGCCGGGCGTGGTGGCGCATGCCTGTAATCCCAGCACTTGGGAGGCTGAGGCAGGAGGATTGTTGTGAGTTCAAGACCAGCCCGAGCTACAAAGTGAGCTCGAGGCCAGCCTGAACTACATAGTGAGACCCTGTCTCAAAAAGACAAAAAAAAAAAAAAAAAAAAAAAAGAACCTGGGGACAGATGTGCTACTTGCTTTCTCTAGCTGAGTCTGAACCTGCAAGAACGACGGCAACGTTGCCTGCTTAAAACTGAGCTAGCAGAACCAAGACATACAAGGAGACAAGCCCCACAGCATTCCCGGGACATCTTGCATCAAGCCTCACCTGAAGTCACAGCTCTAAACTTGAATCAATAAATTTATTTTCCATTTAAGCAGGTTGAATTAGCTTTTCTATCTGCAATAGCAAGAGTCCTGCCTGACGGTATAAAGTCCTAAGAGTCTTCCAGAAACATGCACTCAGACCCCTGCCAGAAGAGGGCAAAGTCTTGCACAGTGGTCAGGGGTTACACTCTTGAATAGCGGGGCAGACACCCACAGCGGTTTAAAGAACTGATGTATGTAATCCCAACAAAGGAGAACTATGACCAGAGAAGCGCACATCTGACGCACGCATTTTGACTACCTGAAGGAGGAATTTCAGACAAGCAGGATCAACACTGGAGGAACAGCCCTGTCACTGGAGAGATTCAGGGGCTCCCCAGAGGCATACAGCGGTGTCCCACATTCCCAGAGGGGGTCAGGCAGCAGGTGGGACGGGAGAGAGTGGGTACAGGCCGCCTTGTGACACAGGCGCTTACTGGACTCTGGGGCCCCTCCCATCCCTGGGAGGGCAGGAGTATGGAAGGAAGAGGCAGCTCCTGCAAAGTCCCCTGGCTGCTGGCCCAGGGGACTCCAGTATGGAGACATCAGCCAAGCTCTGCAGCCACAGGGAGGGGACTCCAGGGCCAGCGGAGGTGCCTCTGGGGGCCTGGAGGGTCAGACCATTGGGAGGGAAGGAGAGAGAGCCGGGTGCAACCTGGAAGGGAGATAGGCAGGGGGTGAGATCCTGAGCACGGCACAAGGTGAGCTCTCCTTGGCCTGGCTCCTTCCCTTCCTGCCCCCATACCCTCCTCCCCAACCTCCTGGCTCCCTCCCCAGGGGCCTTGAAGGCTACCCCCACCACCACTGGCACCCACTCACCCCTTCTGTCCCACCCTACCTCAGGGGTGTCCTGAGGCTCCCGTTCTTCCTCCCCACCAGCCATGACTAGAAGGGGCTGAGTGCGGTCCCTGCTCTGGTTCCCAAGCCTTCGGGGAAAGGGTTCCACAGGACAGGACTCATCAAGGGGGGTAGATGGGCTGCCTGGGGAAACAGGCTCCTCCAGCCAGAGTGGGCTGCTGTGTGTGTTGGAAGGGTTGAGCTGGGGAGGGACCCTCACCTAGAGGAGGCTGCAGGGACGCTTCTGGGGCCGCGTGGGCTGAGGGCACAGGACGGCACGGATGGCCTCGTCGAAGACTGTCTTCAGGCCTCTCTGGGTGAGGGCTGAGCACTCGAGGTACTTCACAGAGTCTGGGACAGAATGGAGGAAGAGAGGCCTGCGTGGGGCAGCTTTGGCAGACACCCCAAGTCAGAGTCCCCAGCTGGTTCCACCCCAAGAAGGTCTCCTGGGAGCTGTGTTAACCTGAGCAGAGAAGCTATCTCGTGGGGCCTCCGTTTCTCCCTGGAGTGGGCCTCTGGGACCCAGGGGATGCAACCCATCCCCCGCCCCCACACACCCACCAACAGGTGTCATTCTCAGACCCTGGGCAGCGGGAGGCAGGCCAGAGTGAAGCTCCTGTGAACAAATCTCCTGGCCTCTCATTTCCTCTGGAAACAGCATGTGGCTCCCCAAGACCAAGCACCCCTCAGAGCCACCAGGACCTCGACACCATTTGGCTGTGCCTTAACCTCATCCCTACTTTATAAATGAGGAAACTGAGGCTCACAGAGGCTATGGGACTTGATCAATATCAACTGCTGGAGATTTTCCCACCCAGGTACCCAGGGCCTCTTGGCAAGGGCATGGGGACAGAAAAGACCCAGGCAGTGAGAACAGCAGATGGTCCCCACCCTGGAGACCCTGCTCCTTGGCCTTCAGGTCTGAGCCCTGTGGCCCCCATATCCACTGTAACCTCAACACCGTGGAAGAGTAACCAGAGGAAGGAAGCGTAGGAGACCTTGTGCCACCTCCCCCCACAGAAGGGCCAGTATCCTTGTGGGCAGAGGAAGGGGACAGGAGCTAGTCAGCACCTAGCTGTTGGAGAAATCCTGCGATTCCTCAAGTCAGCTGAGGAAACCTCTGGGGAAGCCATGGCCAAGAGGCTGTGTCAGCTGGGAGGAAAGCCTGGAGCTGCAGGGGGAGCCTGCAGAGGGCCCGGGAGGAAGAAGGGCTGGGCGGGGACAAGGATGCAAGGAGATAACCAGGTGGTGGCACAAGCCTGTAATCCCAGCACTAGGAAGGCTGAGGCAGGAGGGTGTGAGCCTGGGCTACATAGTGAGCTTAAGGTCAGAGCGCCCATGTTTTTAAAAACAAAAACTCCACTTCTGTAAAGAGAACATCGCAGCCCGGGCATGAGGCAGGGGACCCAGGGTTTAAACCCAGGCGAGGCCCCTAGGGCTGAAGAAGGCTGCTTACTGCGGTTTGTCTTCCGGTGAGCACTGTGCGAGGGGCCCCTCCCGCTTCCGGGAGAAGGGTGGGGAAGGGGGAGCTGGGCTCAGGCCCAGCAGGGAGGGTAGCGGAATAAATCAGGTGGCCAGGCCCTGACCAGGACAGGGGACTGGGCCCCGGGTCTTAGAAGTCCCCACCCCAGCCTGCAATATGCTGTCCTTCTTTCACATCGTGAAGGGGCCACCTCCTAGCAGGGTGACCTTAGGAAGTCAAGAACTGCCCTGCCCAGGGTCAGCCTACAGGCAAAGGAGTTGGGGAACTCCAGAGTGCCTCCTCCAGGAAGCCCTCCCAGAAAACTCGTGTAGGCTAAACTGCCCCGCCTCAGGGAACTAGTCTGTCTCAACAGACCACACCCCCTCATTTTAGGGCCCAGTAAGGGAGACCACTCCTTGTTAACAGTGCTTCAGTGGGGTGTTTCCCCCAGTGCCTGCATGTTCATTCTCTTAATTCTCTGCAACACCCACAGAGGCATGAGCCATCACTGTAGCCATATCTTACTAAAGCACAGACAGGCTGGGGAATGGGGCCAGGGCCACACCACCAGTGTTCCAGCCACGCTGAGCCGGGATTCGCCCTGCCCCCCGCTCCCCGACCTGTGCCCGGCGCCCAGCCCCCTACCGATCTCCTTGGCCAATGCCAGGCCCTGTGGGTAGGTGATGGGCGCCAACTTCTTCTCCTTCAGCTTCTCAATGGTCTCCTTGTCGTCCCGCAGGTCCAACTTGGTGCCCACCAGGATGATGGGCGTGCTGGGGCAGTGGTGCCGCACTTCGGGATACCACTGGGCAGGCCGCGGGCACAGAGGGCACCACGAGGAGGCAGTGAGTGGGTGGGAGGGGAGAGGGGCACGCAGGAGCCCGGCGTGTGGTCACAGCACAAAAGCGGGTGAAGATAAGATGTGGGCACGAGGTGACATGGAGATAAGACACAGGCACAAGAACACAGGGTCACGGGAGGCAAGTGGGGAGGAAGTCCACCCTCCCAGTCCCCTTGGGAGCCTCCTCTGCACCAGCACTGCCCCCATAGCCACCTCTGCTGCCCCAGGCGGGCTCACACTGCCTGTCCTGCCCCTACCCCAGGCACCTGCCCATCGCGGCTCTGTCTGCTCGGCTCACCTTGGCACGGACATTCTCGTAAGAGGCGGGGCTGACAAGGGAGAAGCAGATGAGGAAGACGTCCTGGGGACAGAGCAAGCCAGGGTCACTCTGAGGCTCCAGTGGGCCAGTGTGCAGGGTTGGGGGACCCGAGGGGCTCTGCCATTAGCTGCTCTGTACTGGCCAGGCCAGGGCCTCTTCCAGAGTTCCCCAACCACCCCCATTTCTGCAGTGTCCCTTCTGCTGGGCTCACACAGGTCAGGGACTTGCCAGGCACACCTCAGAATAGGACTCAGGTCTGCAGGACCCATGCCAGCAGTGCCCTGGGCTCCTATAGCCCCAGCCCTCTCCTGCCTACCAAGACAGAGAGCCAGGACCCCCAGTGGCAGATTACATCCGGGTGCCCTGCCAAACCCCAGAGGCAGAGCTAGGGAAGTGGACACAGTGACACCAGAGGACAGAAAGGCTCAAGAACCCAGCAGGGACTCCTGTTCTGCCTGGGCTGACACTGACAACTGTGTCTCCAGGGGCGAGCAGGCTAATCAAGCCACACCGGCTCCAAGGTGGGGGACACAAAAGGAACAGGGGAACAGGGGGCCAGGGCCCCCGGGCAGGATGGGGGCAGCGCACCGTCTGTGGGTAGGAGAGCGGCCGCAGGCGGTCGTAGTCCTCCTGCCCCGCTGTGTCCCACAGCCCCAGGTTCACGGGCTTGCTGTCCACCATCACGTTGGCTGAGTAGTTGTCAAACCTATGGGGCACGCACGAGACAGAGAACAGGGTCAGCCTCATGGCTCAGAGCCTAGACTTCTAGGCCAGCCCCGAGCTGTCCCATGCAGGGCTGAGACCCCTCTCTCTGTCCCAGAGAGGTTGCTGCAACTGGGCCCAAGTCACACAGCACGATGCCTTCTGTAGTTTTTCATTACTGATTCATCCTATTTGAACTTTTTTTCAGTGGGAGGAAAACATTAGTTCTTGTCACTTTTCTGCCTTCCACTGTCCTAAAGAGACCAACTGAGCACTGTTCCTGCCAAGAACTCTACCCACCCACCTGGCCACCAGGGTGGTCACGCGCTGTTTGTTGAATGAATGTTTGTCACTGTTTTAGGCCAGGAACAAGCTCTGAGACAAGGAGAAGATACAAGGGGAATATGTGAGAGGGAGCCCAGCAAGCCCCAAGGAACAGTGGCTGAGAGAGGACAGGCTATGAGCTCTCTGTCCTGTAGGGCCTTCCCAGAGAGGGCAGGTCACAGGGACGCTCGTCCACCATCTCCCTTCTCATTCAGGGCCACCCTGAATGACACCGAAAGCCACTGTCATGAACCCATGGAAAAGCTGACTGGGCCCTCAGAGTTCACGGGAAGCTGAGGTGTCAGGGACAAAGAGGACTGAATGAGAGAGGCCTTGGAATGCAGCTGGCCCTGCGCACATCCTGAGGCAAAGGTGCTGCTCCCTCATGTTGTGCCAGAAAATACTGGGACCAGAGCGGTCCAGTGGCATGCCAAGGCCACCCAGCAATGAGACCACCCAGGTGCGAAGCCAGTCTGACCCCACACCCAGAGCACCCACAGGATCCAACTGTGCCCCTCTCCCAGAGGCCCTGCCCTCTGGCCCCCTTGCTGTCCAGGCCCTCCCACCCCTTTCTACTCTTGCCTCCTATTCCTGCTTCAAACCCTCACGGGCAACTGTTCCTCTGAGGGACTTCCCGTCCCCACTCAGAAAGAGCTCAAGGGGCTGGAGAGATGGTTCAGTGGACTAAGTGCTTCCCTGGCAAGCACAAGGGCCTGAGTTCAATCCCTGGTTCTACAGAGAGAGAGAGAGAGAGAGAGAGAGAGAGAGAGAGAGAGAGAGAGAGAGAGAGAGAGAGAGAGAGAGAGAGAGAGAGAGAGAGAGAGAGAGAGAGAGA
>PVKA01018620.1:0-23905 GCA_004027165.1 Ctenomys sociabilis | reverse complement strand
AGCAGACTGAACTGAAACTCTCCGGAAGCCACCTGTGCCACGAAGGCAGCCCAGCCAGACTGCGGAAGCCCCAGAGCTTCAGAGGAAACCGAAGGCCCCACTCCAGACAGATGCCCCATCCCAGCAGTGGGCACCCCACATCTTGGGTTGGGTTTGTTGTGCAGTGCTCCACACACACCAGCAAGCGCCCTTGCGCTGAGTACCAGCTAGCTTTGGTAATACGCGTGGCTGGTTCGGCCCTGCACTTGGGCCTGGTCAACTCTCAGTTCTTCCCTGCCCCCACCCCCGGCCTGGAAATTCCTCTACCCATGGCCTCTCGCTCCCCACGTGCCTTCCCCTCCCCTGCTTCCTCCCGGTGGCAGCAGAGCTGACTCTTGCTCACCCCAAAGCCCATCCTGCATCTCTCCAGACCAGGGTCACCCCCACCCACCCAGCCAGCACTCCAGGCTGGTCAGTGTCATCTGAAACACACACTGGGCTGAGCTCGCTCTTCTCTGTCTCTTGAGGCCAGCGAGGGGCCCAGCACACAGTAGGTCTGCGGCACACCTAGTCTGGAGTCACCCATACTGTAGGGGTTTGGGAAGAAGGCACTATCCAGAGAGTCACAGCCAGACCTGCTGGGAAAACAAGTCTTTTAGGGTCCAACCAGAAAATATATGCTTGGGAAAAGGTTGGAGGCTTGTTTTGTTTTGCTGTGCTGCAGTGCTGGGGTGGATCCCAGGGCTCCACACAGGAAGACACCCTCCTCCTGTGACTTCCAACCTGAAATTCTAGCTCTAGAGCCTCCCAAGATTCCTCAAGCCACCGGCGTCTGTGTCCTCTGGATCACCCTAGGGTGGCAGGACAGTGGCACTGGTGAAAGAGCTAGGAGCTTTGATGGCACCAAGTACCCACTCCAGGACCAGGCCAGGAGAGGGGACTCTGCATTAGGTCAAGAAATCCTCCAGTAATTCAAAACAAAAAGACCCTAAATTACCCTCATTGCCCAAATAAAAAAACCAAGGCCCCAGGAGTTCACATGACATTTCCAAGCCGGCACAAGAGGTGGGCCTCAAGACCTGCTTGTCCTAGGATTCACATTAGGGAGCAGACAGGTGAAATGCAGGTGGGTTCAGCCGGGGACAGTACCCGAGGATGGCTGCCGGAGCTCGGGAAGGACAGTCCCCTGAGAAGCTGCATGCCAGCTGTGACTCAGGCTGAGTGACCTGGCTCCTCTGAGCCTGACTCATGTCCCCGGGGAGATGGGGACTTGTCTCATGGCCATTCCCACTGGGAAATGTGAGAAACTGGGCTATCCCATTTTTAATGTCCCCAAGTGGCCCCTGCTGAGCCCCTCGCTAGCAGGCTAGTTTGCAGGCTTTGAGGGCCAGTTGCAGGGATACATCGACAGTGTGCCACTCCTGGGGTCCCCCTGGCCTATGGGTCCCGCAGAGGAGCCCTAGAGGCCACAGTGCTCCAGATGAAGACATTGGGCTTGCAGGCAGGAAGGGACTTGCCCAAGAGCCCCAGCCAGTTGGCGGCGGCAGCTGGCAGATCCTGTTGCCCAACTGAGCAAAGCTGTACCCCTGCAGCGAGCACAGTCAGAGGGAGCTGGTGGGGCCTCCGGAGGCCTGGCTCTGGCTGAGGCCTCGCCCTGACCCTGAATGGGGCGGAGGAGGGGCAGGTGAGAGGAGGCGCTGCATCCTGGTGTCACTTGCTTTGCTTCACTCTTCCTCCAAGGGGGAGCTTGGCGCATACACACCATGCATGGTTGGTGACCAGGGAAACAAGGGAGGATTGATCTGCCAGGCAAGCGCTTAGGACACTGTAAGGATTAGGGTCTGGGAGCCCACATGTCACACTGCCCAAGGAGTGTTTTGCCAGTGCCCTAAAGGGAGGGTTAGAAAGGAAGGTGTAAATGAAACACCTATAGGAACGGTGAGTGTTCCTGTTTACTGCCCGGCAACCTGCCCGGCAGTCCCGGCATTATGAGTACCAGCAATTCCAGTACCCTGTCCTACAATAGACAGCACAGGAGACAGACAAGGGCCTTGTCCCTGGGAAGCCCACGCCAGTGGGTGGGGTGCAGCCCAGGAGCATAGGCATCAAGTCGGATCCTGACAGCTAGGCAAAAACACAGGCAGTGCAGTGGGACAGAGGAAAGGGACTGCTTTAGAGGGGTGGGGGGGTGGAGTCGCATCGGAGCAGCACACTGGGTGCCAGGAAAGGAGCGATCCGGGCACCAGAGGCTGGCGTGCCAGGGGGATTGTAAGGAAGCCCAGCGTTTAGAGTAGGTGGAGGGGAGTGGTAGGTGACATGGGGTTGGGGACGGTGGGTTGGGCCTCAGCCCTTTGAACACTGGGACAGAAGATGCATCCTAAGTGCGAAGGGGCTGGGTGTGGTGTCACACACCTGCAATCCTGCCACTCCGGGAGACTGAGGCAGGAGGGTCACGAGTTTAAACCCAGTCTGGGTAATTTAGTGACTGAGTGAAAACTTGTCTCAAAATATATCTTTTTTCTTTATTGTTTTCTACTTATTTATTTATTTGTTACAGGGTCTCATTACACAGCTCAGATTCCTAGTGATCCTCCTGTCTCAGCTTCCCCTGCTCTTGGATTACAGGCATGTTCCACCATGCCTGGTTTTGGGGCTGCACATGGCATTAGGTACCAGGGATCAAACCAGGGTGCCTGCACTTGCCAGGTAGGCATTCAGAACATCGAGCTATCACCCAGCCTTTTTTTTTTTTTATTTAAAAAGCAGCTCAGTGCAAAGCCTTGGGTTCAGTCCCCCGTACCACCACAAAAGAAAGGAAGGAGGGAGGTAAAGAAAAAGGAAAAGGAAAGAAAAAAAAAACATGGAGGGCACAGGGAGGGAGGGCTTCCCAGCGAGATGCAGCTCTCATGTTCCCCTTTAAAATCTCTCCGGGCTTCACTTTCAGTGTGAAAGACAGAGGTGACAGGGGAGATGTTTTATGTCACACCCCCCGAAGGCAAGGTCTTCCTGCCCTCCCACGGGACCCAGACCATCTCCACGTAGGCGTCAGCATTGAGAAAATGCGCAGACTCAAGGGACCCCACTGGTTCCAATACTGGGTCAACAGCACAAGTCAGCTGGCTGTGAATGCTGCAGCCTCAGGGTGGAGAGGATTTCTCCTGCAATGCAGCGACCCAAGCCTCAGCCTCCCTGCAGTAGAAGGCCGCGGGCAGGCTGAGGAATGTAGGGAGGTGATGAAAACAGCCTATGGGGGGACGGATGCTCCCCAGACCTCCGCACCTGATTGGCTGGTCCACTGTTCATCCCACCCACTGGGGAAGGTGCCAACACATTGGCTATTGGACACCTGCCTCCAGCCTTAAACTCAAGAGCACAGGGTGGCTAATTTTCGAGGCCCTCCCTATAGCCTAAGTAGTCTAGGGCCAAGCAACTTGATGGTGGGAGACGAGGGCTGCTGCATACAGAGGTCCCAGAACAAAGTGAAAGCGCTCAGCCCTTTTTCAGAACTGCTTGAGAAAAGCACAAAGGGTAACAGACAAAACCAGGTGCAGCACCCTTCTGAGCAGGCGTGCTTTGCATCTGAGCGGTGGCACCCATGGCCCCAGTCCCAAGGGGTGTTCTGACCCAATTCCACTGAGTCCGGGACAAGTTGGCCCTCTGTGAACCACCAGGGACCCCACACACCCCAAGCCAAGTAGTTGGGACCAACTGGCCGCTGCCTGCCCCTTGGAGAAGCTCCAGTCTTCCAGCTCCCTGCAGGTGGGGAGGGGGCTTGGCCAGGCTGGGATCTCCCAGCCCTGCCCCTGCCTCTTATAGGGAGGGGAAACTGAGGCTTAGAGACCAGAAAGGGAAAATAGTAGGTCCAAGATCAGCAAATGAGGCCCCTAACCAGGAAAGAACAGGCAGAGGCAGAATGGGACATCAGCTGGTCTCCAGAGACTCCAGGACAGGTGGTGACAACATATTCCTGGGGACAGTGGCTCCCACAGGTTTCACCTTCCCAATTCTGCACTCACCTCCCTGCCTAGTTTAGAGCCTGCCCTGCCTTGGCACTCAGGGGAGCCAGAGAAACAGTGACAGGCTACCATCTGGACCCCAGTGCCCTTGTCATAAAAGCACAAGTGTGCGGAAGGGTACCCTACAGCCTCAGGACCAGCTGGAGAAATCTGGATAATCTGAAGAAATCAGCTCTGCATCCTCCTTGGGGGTGGACCAGGCACTGCAGTGCTGGACTGTCAATAACGCATGCTATGCCCACCCACAGGAACCCAAGAGGCTTAGGGTGGCTCTGGGTTTGGCGCTAGGATCCTAGGGGATCCTCAGTGTCTCAAGGGGCAGTGTGCCTCTCTCACCCTTTCCCAAAGGCTCCTGAAAAGGAGGTCCCACTACGATCACAAAGTGAGGGCCCCAGGGCCTCCCTGTGGCCTAGGGCACACGCCCCTTAGCTGTGGGGGGATTCAGCTTTCCTGTGTCCTGGTGTCACAACACCAAGAATCAACAAGGACCACACTGGTGCGACTGGGTGCACAGGACCAGTAGACGTCTTCCTGGGCCCCCTTGTGCTACTCCGTTCAGGTCACCTTGAAACATAGGACTATGGATACAACCACATACCCATGATCCCATGCATCAGACACTGTGCCAAGGCCACACAGTGGCCCCTGTGGAACCAGGCCATGGGACAGATCATCTGAGGTAGTGGGGGGGAGGGGGACATGGGACACCTCTGGGGTAAATCAGAACAGCTCCCTGGAGGGAGGGCCCTAGGGTTGGGCTGAAGCTTCTACACACAGGGGTGGGGAGAACAGCAAAGGCCCTGGGGTGAAGGCACCCGGGAACACAGGCAACAGGAAGAAAAGCAACACAGGCCCTTCCTCCTCCTCCCCTCCCCTCAGCTTCTCCACCCAGCCCCTCCTCCACCTCCTGCTCCTGCTTGGCTGGCCAGCCTCTCCCCTCATCTCTTCTCCGAGGCCAACCTTATGGTGACCATTTATCTCCCGCCCCGTCCGCACTGTCCCACCCTGTCAGTCTCCTGTCCTCCTGCCTCCCTGGCAGGCTCTTATCCCACCCCCTGAGCCCCGCCTGGACCGCCCCAAGCACTCACACGGTGGGGATGTACTCTCCCGGGAAGGCGTTGGTGGTGTAGCTGATGAGGAGACAGGTCTTGCCCACGGCTCTGAAAGACAGGAAGCCGGAGAAGCCGTGCTTGAGGACCCGGCCCCTCGCCTGGTGCTCCAGAAACCCAGCCCATGCCAGGCTCAGGCCTCTGGGTTCAGGACCCCACCTGGTATGCCAAAACTGCTGGCCCCAAGGGCAGAACCAGCAACGAGAGAGAGCACGGGAGGCCTGGGCTTCTGACACTCCGAGGGCTGCAAACCCCACCTTCTCCCGGGGGCCTCAGAAGTCACCTAACTGCCCTCTGCCTCAGTTTCCACACGTAGAAAGCAAGGGGGTGTCCATCCTTCTAGAGTGTGTAGGGTGTGACTCATGAGAGTGCCGAGCCAGTGCCTGGCACCATCATGGCCAACACAGTGAGGGCAGCCTGGCCCCTCTTCCTGCCACCACACCATGGGATAGGGTAGGTAGGAGTACAGTCAGGGAGACTGGGGTTGGAGTCCTGTGAGGTCTTAGGCCAGTTAGTAACCCTCTCTGAGCTTCCATCTCCCACCTGTATAAGAACATGATCTTAGGGTTGGTGGAGGACAAAAGGGGCAGGGTGGAGCCCCGTGCCTGGCACGTAGTGACAACTGAGTGGTCACGGCTACCACTCCCCTGGCCTGCCAGGTGAAGGGTACATGTAGCTCCTTAAGTAGCCAAGTACCAAGGGTGCAGCTCTGGGCCTGCCAGCCTGGCTGGGTTCTGTCACTTCCTGCTGCAAGCTGCCTTCTCACCCTCTCTCCACGGCCGCCCTTCCTCCCCAGGGGCTGCCACCAAGTAACTCTGAAGGATGGGACGTTGTTAACCTTGACTTCTGCGCCTCCCCCATCAGGCACAAAGCAGAAGTGCGCATGGCAGGCTGGGGCAGGTGGAAGGCAGATAGGGCAGATAACGGGCAGCTGGCTGTGGTCCCACTGAGCCTGATCCCAGCCCAAGTCCAGCCCCAGGGACTCAGGCCTGGAGATGTCCAAGCCTCCCCAGGCGGCAGGCTCCAGCTGTGAGGCGTGGCCAGCTGGACCACACTGGGAGACTTGGGGGCCCCAAGGAGGCATGGCTGCCTGGTCCCTAACAGGCACTGCCTGGCGTGGGAGCTTGACACACTGGCCCATCACCCTACGGGTGAGGAAACAGAGGCACGGGGGACATGTGCTGGGAGACCCTGGCCCAGGCTTCCCCTGCGGCCCCAGCCGTCCTGCCCTCCTCCTCCCTGACTCTGCCTCCCCCACATCCTCCCCAACCGTCAGGCTGGAGGAGGGGCAGAAGCGCACTCAACCCACTCAGCACGTCCTTGTGACCCACGGCAGCCCCAGGGGCCTCAGGTCTCTTCCCAGATGACTTGATTGAGACTCGGAGTTGTGCCATGACCTGTGACCTGCCCAAGACCCCTGTGATAGCAAGCCAAGGACCACAGCCCAGGTCAGCTGGGGACAGACCAGCTGGCCCCACATCCACAGAACTGCAGACCGAACTGGAGACCTGGCTCTCAGGGTGCTGGCACGGGCCCCAGGCATCACTGCCCTCCAACCCTGTATCTGTGGGGCTGGATGGGCGTGAAAAGCAAGGCTGTCCTCAGCCACTCCAGGTGCTCCCTCTGGGCCCTGGGAGAAGAAGGAAGCAACTCCTCCCAGCGGTCCCCAGGACTCCTCCATCTGCCCATCTGCCAGGATGCAGTGCCGAAGGGGCGCAAGGGTCCCGGGTGGTACCTACCCATCTCCCACCACCACACACTTGATGGCCTGCATCGTGTCCGGGGGGGCCTGGGGTGTGGTGACAGCTCAGGGCCAGAAGCAGCGTGCCTGCGGGCACCAGGGGCGTGGAGAGCTGGGTGAGGTGGCCCAGAGGACAGGAGGAGAAGCAGCTGAGGGACAGGAGGCAGGAGGAAGCGGAAGGGGAACTCTCCAGGCTGTGGCCCTCGCCTGCAGAGGGCGGAGCCTGCAGTCAGGCAAGGGCGGGGACCTCAGGTGTTGGCCCCGCCTCTCTACCCCAGGCATCTGCCCTGGGGCCCTAGCAGAAGCCAAAAGGTTGCTCCCCTAGAACTTGAGGCCTCCCCAGGCCAGTTTACCTCCGGCATCTAAGAGTGAGCATTTCAGGGAGGCCTGCGCACTGGGCTTGGGAACTGGCAGAGGCCCCTCTGTAGAGATAGGACGGCAGCACAGGTGCCTGCCGATGAGCTAGGAAGGGACTAGAGCCAAGGAGGAGCTGCAGGAAGGGCCTCTGTGTCACCAAGGGACCCGCAGGTTGGCATCACTCAAGCTGGCATTTGAACGTGGTGACCAAGCCAGGGCACTGGGGCAGGCATCAGTTGGGTGCATATGTAGGTGCCCCCCAGCAGGGGCAAGAGTAGGAGGTTAGAGGTGGGGGTGAGGCAGGAAGGGGCGGTGGCGCAACTGATGGAGAATGCAAAGGTGGAGGAAAAGCAGAGGGCACCCTTCAGGCATCCTTGTGACCCTGGCACTGGGACCTCAGCCCATTTCACAAATGCAGAGCAGAGGAGCTGAGGGGTCAGCTGAGCGCCAGGACCACACAGGCGACTCTGAGCCCCCTGACCCCAGGTGCTGCTATGGAGGGGCGAAGGCTAAGGCTGCAGCTTGGGGGCAGGGCTCCGGTGGCAAGTGGTCTGCTTGGCCGTGGGGACTTCCGGGAGGGAGGCTCAGAAAACTACTGGCTCCAGCTGGCTCCAAGTTCGGGGAGGCAGCTGGATCTAGGACGCAGGATGCTGATTGTGGGTGTGTGGTCACAGTGTTCGTCTACTGATGGGGTCAGAATGGTTGTGGATGGGGCTTAATGGGTTTACTGAAGAGGAAAGCCCCACCATGGTGTGGATGGTGCCACCCGACAGACAGCCTTGCAGCCTCAGTGAAACAAAAAGGAAACGTTTTCTACGGCCGCCGCCGCTGCTGCCCATCCACCCTGCCATGGACAGTTCCTCCTCTGCCACACCACCCTGCCCTGCAGCCGGCTGACCAGGGGCCGAAACCTCCACACATTGTGACTTACAGTAAACTTTCCTCCTTGAACTTGTGGATGTCAGGTATTTTGTCCCAGCAATGAAGAAGTAGCTCAGACAGCCGTTTCATTGTGATTTTGATTTATATCAACTGACTTCAAGAATTCTATAAATCACCCTTTGGTATCTTCTGTCCATGTCTTTTAGGGGAAATTTTGCCTCTCTCTCTTACATTTATTTGGTTCCTTATGTATTCTGACTTTAAGGCTTATTTTGTGTAGCTTAATTCCAGTTTGGGGGGGGATATTTTTATTTTTATAAGCTGTGACATTCAGCAAACAAAATTTCCATCTGTACATAGTCCAATTTTGAATTTCCTTCCCAGAGTCTTTTTTTTTTTTTTTCTTCCCTGAGTCTTGATGAAGAATTCTACCCAATTTAATAAAGACTGAGTTCTCCTGCCGGGATGGTTGGTTGATTTTTCAGTGACGCTGATGGCTGAACCCAGGGCCTTCACCCAGAGCCGCCTCCCTAGCCCTGTTTAAATATTGCATTTTGAGACAAGATCTCACTAAGTTGCCCAATTTAGTGAGCTTGAACTTAAGTTCTTCCCGCCTCAGCCTCCGAGAGTGCTTGATCTTCTAAAAGTTTTACTTTACCGGTAGAGGTCTCTTCATACCTGGGCTGGGTATTAGATGGAACAAGGACTGGTCTTACTTTGGATGAGACATAGAATAGGAAGAGCCCTGCCTGCGCCAGGGAGCTGCTGCGGCACCTCACAGGTGAGAGTGGGATGTGGGCGTGGCTTCTGCTGATCCCCACGCCCCCAGGACCCAGCACCTGCTCTGCCTCGCTGTACCCCGCGCCTCATCGGCTGTTTATCTGCATCAGGGCAAAGTTGCCTCTGTCGAATATCTTCAGAATTGTCTCTTGTTACCACCAATCTTTTGCTCTTCCCTATCAATTTGAGAATAAGCTTATGAAGTTCCCAAGGAAATGGGGCAGGATTCTGATCAGAACGCTACTGCACTTCTCCCAGAATTTGGAGAATACTGACACCTTTATGACACCCAGTCTGCCTAGCCATTAAGGTGGTGTGTTTCTTCTTTATATCTGTCAATAAAGTTTTATAATTTCCTCCCAGAAAGGTCACGGACATTTTTCAGAAGGCTTTATCCCCCTCAGCGCCATTGCAACTAATGCTTATAAACCGAATGTTCTATTTGTTCACTACACAGGGGGAAAATGTTAAATTTTGCATATTGGATTTACGCACAAGGAAGTCAGGGTGGAGAGGCTCCTTAAGAGTTTGCCTAGGATTCTGATACTGACAGATCGAAGATGCTCTTGTAGACGTCTTGTCATTTATGAAAATGATAGTTTTATTCCTTCCTCCCCAGCTTTTATAACATGACAGGTATTTGCGTCTGTTTCTGACTTTCTAAAAAGTGCTCCCAGAGAATGCGCCCCGGCTGACAGCCACACCCCGTGTTCGCTGCGGGTCGGAGGTGCGGAGTGTTGGCTTCGAACACGCCTCCCTGCCCTTCTTAGCGACAGTAAGTTTGTTCTGATCACGAGTGCTTTAATTTCATTGAATGCTGTTATCTGTTTTACAGAACTGTGACCTCACTAGCACGTTTTTCAGATGCCTTGTGCCCTTGTATAACGGGGTGACCGCAATGTGGCCCCAGCCAGCCTTCACTTCTGATGAAGACAGCAGGGACCCAAGCTGGCCGCCCCCTGGTGCACAGCTAAGGCCATGTCCTCTGTGTCCCTCCACAAGGTGTGGCCTGCGCTGAAGGGCGGGGTCGAGCAGGCCGTGCAGAAGCCACAAGCCGGCTCCTGGGGGTCTTGGCCCTTTCCCCACAGCTGTGGTTTGGATGAGTCTCCCAAGTCCGTACTGGAAACATTGGTTTCCAAATTCCCGCGCTTAGTGGGGCCTTGGTAGGTGCCAGCTAGAGGAGGCAGGATGTCAGGAACCCCCAGGCTGGCATTAGCAGCTTTATAAGAGGAGGAAGAGAGCCAGCATGCTGTCCTTCCCCCACCCGGTCCTCTCCCCCATGTCCCCACGCAGCCAGTGCCCCTGGCCACCAACACAGGGGCCCATGCCTGGCGATTGGACCTTAGCCTCCAGGCCCTGGGCCAGCGGGCACTCTAGGGCCGAGCCACACCCCAGCCCCTCTTTTTTTGAATTTTACAGAAGTATGCAAAGCTAAACAGACCTGGTCTGGGAAACACCGAGGAGGAGAGGGTGGTAGATTTTAAACTGCTAGTTCGATGTCTTTAATTACATAGGACTAGGTGGAAATTCTATTAGCTCCAGAGCAATTTCTTATATATTTTTCTAGAAATTTGCTTGAGTTTTCAAATTCCCTGCTCTCAAGCTACTCGCTGTACAGGTTCTCTCCCTTCTCTCTCTCACCTTCTGCCCGGATTGTTTGTGTCTTTGGCATTGTTCTCAGCCAGAGTGATCCCAAAATAGCATTCACTTAATTACACTTTTTAAAGACACTCATTTTTGTGTTTGCTAATCCTTCTTCCCACTGGTGTTTTCTTCTTACTAATTTCAGTGGTGGACATACACAACGGACCGTGTCCCAGAGCTGATGTCAGTGTAGGGATTTGCTTTGTGACGTAGCCTGAGTCTTCTGCTCTTGTGAATGTGCGTGCATCCAGGGTTCCACATAAGTCAAACACATCAAGAGGATAACCATGGCCAGTGGTGCAGCTCACCGGCACAGCACCTGCCTGGCAAGTGTGAGGTTGTGAGTTCAACTCCCGTATCAGAAAAAAAAATTTTTTTTTTAAAAAAGAGAGAGGCCAGCTACACTGTTCACACTGTCAATATCATTCGAGATACGCTTCCATTTGTCTCGGTGCTTCTGCCAGCTACCGAGAAAGGCAGGCAGACTGTTCTATGAAGGGGAGTGTGTCCACGGGCACAGTCATTGTGTCACTTTGTAATTTGTGCTTCATAAAGCACTAAGCCGTCTCCTCAGATGCACAGAACATTACATCTCCCTAAAATGCTTAACCTTTCATCAATGGTGGCAAACATAAGCCTTTATTAGACAGTACTTTGAGATCTGGCACAGAGCCAGTGCTGACCAAATTGTGGCTGAAATGTGGGCTGTTTTTTTTTTTTTTTTTTCAGCAGAATATATTTATTGTGGGAAAGAAATCTCCTATCCAAGAGAGGGTCAGGAGGGGGGCCTGAGCAGGTAGTTCCCCCAAAATGTGGACTTTAGAAATGTGTAAAAAGGATAAGGCTGGGCTGGGGTGATAGCTCAGCAGCATAAATACCTGCCTAGCAAGCACAAGGTCCCAAGTTCAATCCCTAGTACCAAAATAAAAAGGACAAGGCTGGGGTGCCAGCGCCCCACCTACCACCTCCGACAGGCACCCTGCAGTCAGGGAGGAGAAGTGCTTTGGTCACAGCCCCTCTGCCTTGGATTACCCTGTGCTCCACTAGTGTCCTAACCAAAAGAGGAGACGTTAGAGGTGTCACCATCCCTGCACAGTTCCCTGTCATGACACTCATGTCCCAGCCTGGCAGGTCCTTCCAGGAAGGGACCCTGTGCCCCACACCCTCCCACCTAGGGAAGCCACTCCTCAGTCCCAGTAACCCCCCTGTCCTCCCACCACTACAGCAGAAGGAACCTCGTCCAAGAGGCATTCGAGGGACAAACCCGGGTGTGGGGAGAGGACATTGTCCCAGGAGATCCTCTCACAGGACATGGGCCCCTTCTTTTATAAGAGGCCTTTCTGTCCAGAAAGCCATCACTGTGCACCCCAACAAGGAGGCCCCCACGCCCCTCCCCAGCCACCTCTGTCTGAGGGGGGGCAGGCTCTCCTCTCCTGCCGCCTGGGTGGCCCAGTGCGCCCTCCTCCTGGGCCATGCTCCCACACCTGCTACTCAGGCCAGGCTTTGTTCCCTGCTCTGTCCTCCCCCCAGCAGCTCACCTGCCACCCCCACCAGTCACCCCACTGACCCCTCACCCCCAACACTCTCCCGCTGACCCCTCCCAGCCCCTTACCCTAGGCTGGACGTGGCAGCCCTCACCTGTCATCCCAGAGTGCTGGGACACTGAGGCAAGAGGACTGCAAGTTTGAGCCCTGCTTGGAGAAGTTAGCAAGACCTTGTCCCAAAATAGAAAATACAAAAGGGGCCGAGGACACAGCTCCGTATAGAGAGGCCTTGGGTCTTTTAACTCGGAACCTCTTACCCCACCTCCCAAAAAATGTTTTAACATATTTTCGTAATCTCTTCATCTTACTTCCCAGTGGTTAATCTGTTCACACAGTCTAAACTCAAAACATACGAAGTGCTCAGCATAGGTCTGCTTCCTGGCCACCTCTCGGCCACCCAGGCCGGCCACTGCCTACTCCTCTGGGATCCTACCAGGTTCCCCCACCCCCCCCAAAAGCATTTTCTCTTTCCTCTCTCACCCCCATATGATCTCACATTACTGGCCCCCCTTGAAGTTTGTTCCTTGTTCATGAATTACGAGCTTCCTCTCCCAGAGGTGAGTGTTATCATCCCGAGCCCCTACCCCAGCCTCACCCTCCCTTCCCCCTCCCCTTCCTTCCTCCTCTCCTCCCCTCCCCTGTCCTTTGCTGCTGGGGGGTGGGGTGGGGGTGCAACAATACAGTTCGCAAGCGCTGTTTTGCTAGGGTGCAGGCTCTTGGGAGGCGCTTTTCCAGCCTGGGGTGGCCGGGCGACACAAAGGACCCTCCACGGGGGGCTGCACCCTGTCATCCTCCCAGGATTAGAAAGCTCCTTTCTCGACACTGTCAGACACACAGCGGCGTTTTAGGCAAAGCTCCTTTTGACCCTCCCGACGGCAAAAACACGGGACGTCGCGACGTCTAATTTGCATTTCTTTCCTGCAAGTGCGCGCCTCTTTTCTCAGGGGAAAAGCCTTGCGTAGCGTTTCCTTTTTCCTCAACTGTGTGTGTGTGTGTCTTCATTCTCTTTTTCCCTGTTTTATTTAAGGTTGGGCTTTTTGACTGATTTCCATATTATGGAAATTAGCTCTCTGTCCTCAAGTTACAAACTTGCTTTCCCAGTCTGACGGGTGCAGAGTGCACTCGCGTTTAAGGGTCCGTGGCAGGAGCCCCACGGATGTGCTGACACTCGGGTAGCCGAAGCACTGTTGGTGGCTTCTGATGTTTCACGTTCTGC
The DNA here is from genome assembly GCA_004027165.1 of Ctenomys sociabilis. Taxonomy (NCBI): domain Eukaryota; kingdom Metazoa; phylum Chordata; class Mammalia; order Rodentia; family Ctenomyidae; genus Ctenomys; species Ctenomys sociabilis. The sequence goes on along the minus strand of PVKA01018620.1, from coordinate 10,637 downwards.
GTGATCCGTGTGGCGGATTGACGACCGGTGCCGTGCCGCTGGCTGTGGGAGGCCCAGCAGAGGGTTGTTGCCGGCAGCTCGAGAGGCAGAACAGGAGAGGAAGGAAGTTTTAGCAGCCGTAGGGAGCTGTTGGTTGCTTTTCCTGCAGGAGCTCGTCGTGCAGGCTTTCCTGACAAACTCAGGCTGTTCTCATCAGAGGAGCTCGGACCGTCATTGTTGCTGAGGGTGGGTTTCTGGGGAGCTGTGGTGCTTCCCTTGAACATAACTTCCCAGCTCTGGGGCCCAATCTTCAGCCTGCTGGCCCAGGTCCTCCACCCCCGCTGATGCGGACTTTCCAGCTTCCACCGCTGACCTTTGAGCCTTCCCAGGGCAAATCCATGAGCCAGGCTTGCATGCGACATTGGGGTGGGCTCGAGGACTCCAGCTGAACTTGTAGGAGGCACTGGCATGGGCTCTAGGCCTTCAGCCGGATTCGAGGGACATTACAATGTGATCCAGGCCCTTGGCTGGTTCTTTGGTCTTTAGTGTGTAGACGGATTTCCTTCACTCTTTGTATATGACTCTGGGTGACAAGTATAAAGTAATCCTACAAATTGTGTCGGTGTTGTTCCCCTTGTGAACTACAAGAGTATATTTAAAAAGTACTCTTAGAAATGCTCGGGGTTGGGGAGATGGCTCAGTGGAATAAGCGCTTCCCTGGCAAGCACAAGGACCTGAGTTCAATCCCCGGTTCCACCAAAAAAAGAAAAGAAAGAAATGCTTCAACCATTCTAAAATCGAATTTTAAAAACATTCTCTTAGGCCATGTGCAGCAGCTATTATTCCAGTTATTTGGGGAGGCTGAGGCAGGAAGATTCCAAGTACAAGACCAATCTGGGCAATTTCACAAGACCCTGTCTCAGAATAAACACAACAAGGCAGCACCTGGTGGGAGCTCAGCGGTGCAGCTTTTATCTCACACCCGTGAGCTCTGGTTCCATCCCCAACAAAAAAAAAACTTAGGTGGTTTCTTCTAGGGGTTTAGGGTCTCACTCTTTCCACTTAATTATTTGGTACACTTCATATGGCCCAGGGACAGGTTGCCATCCTCCTTCATGACCCATGAGAAGGGTTCAAAATAAACAGTGAATGTTTCAATTAAAAAAAAAAATTATTGCCGGGCGTGGTGGCGCATGCTTGTAATCCCAGCACTCGGGAGGCTGAGGCAGGAGGATTGTTGTGAGTTCGAGACCAGGCTGAGCTACAAAGTGAGCTTAAGGCCAGCCTGAACTGCATAGTGAGACCCTGCCTCAAAAAGACAAAAAAAAAAAAAAAATTATTATATTAAAAGACGTATTGCCATTAACCTTCCTTAAAAATCCTGCCCCCTCACTTTATGGATACACGTCGCACATCTGGGAGTTCTCTTTCATGAGTCTCTTTAGTTGCTTGCTGGCTGCCTCCGTGTCCTGGACTGACGCCGGGGAAGAGCCAGAGAGAGGTCTTACAGTGTCAGATCTGGTGAAGCAGGTGGACACGCCCACCCCAGCTTGCACGTGTAAGGCTGCCCTTCCCTTGGCTCAGGCCTGGCTGTGGCGTCCAGCTACTTTTCTTTTCTTCGCAATTCATAAATGTGTCATTTTCCATGATACATTTGGAAGTTTTTGAAGACTAGATTTTTCGGCCTCACCCGGAATGTCTTTCCCACAGCAGTGAGCTGCCTTGTCTACCCCTAAAACCAGTGTGTGATTAAAGCTACTGCAGGATGCAGCTGCATTCTCCGAATTCCTGAATTCCTAGCTCTCTCAGCCCCACATCCCGGCACCCACAGAGCCTGTGCCTTCTCAGTAGTCTTCCCACGCTGTCCTTGGGAGCTCAGCCTTTGGTCCTGGGCCTAAGGATGGATTAGAGGGGCCATGAGGGTCTGGAAGTGCGGGCTGCCCCCTGCCCCCTGAGACCGTGCACGCTCGAGGTTCCTCCCTAGTCCTTGCCACACTGCACTGCCTCTTGCTTCCCTCTGCCACCTTCCCGCCGGACTCCTGCAACACTGGGTCCTGACCCTCCGCCCTGAGGTGACAAGGGGCCTGGGTGGCAAAAGGCCTCAGGAAGACAGCAGGGCTGGAGTGCAAGGTGGAGCACGCCAAGGCCCAGGGAGGCTTTGGAGGGATCCTGGAGAAACTGCAGGATTTGAATCCTGAGGCGCCCTCTGGTGTTTGTCTGAGGAATAAGCCATGGTGGGACAAGGGCAGAAGCCAGGGATAGGGAGGTTTGGATGGTGCTGTGCTTTACACACAGATGTCTCCCAAAGCCTCCTGCGCTCGTAGGTGGGGCTGGGTTGTGGGAAGAAGATTAAATCGTGGGAATGCAGCACTCAGCAGTGAATTAGCCCACGGATGTTTGCAGCTAAATGGGACTTGGGCGGTGAAGCCTGGTAGGAAGAGCTGGCCACCAGGGGCGTGGCCCGCAAAGGCCCATCTCCCTCCTCGCCCCTCCACCATGCCACCCCGCCTCGGAGCCAGCAGACTATAGACTGAAACCTCTACAGATACAGAGTAGGAGGCAAAATACAACTCTCCTTTCAATTGTGGGTGTCAGGTATTGTGCCTCAGGATGAGAGAGTAGCTAAAACAGATGGGGAGACGATGTTGATGCGCGAAGCGGTGGGAGGAAGGATGTGTTTTGTAGAGTCTGCAGGATTTGCGGGTGGAGCCCGGAGGGATGCCAGGTTCCTTTGAGCAAGCTGGCAGCGGGTGGAAGCGGCGCTTACCTTGGGGGGGCGGGGTGCTGGGAGAGGAGACGACTCAAGATCCCAGGGTGGGCGTTTTGGTTGAGAAGCCTGTTGGATGCACGGGTCCTGGCCAGGAGAAGGGTCCAGGGGTGCGGGCGAGACATCAGCATGGGCTTGTCTGAATGTAAATGGCGTTTGCTACCGGTGAGTGTCCCGCCGCCACCCCTACGAAGTTCGTGTGTTAACCCTGATCCCCAGCGTGGTCTCGGGGAAGTCACAAGGGTGGAGCTTGCAGGAATGGGATTGGTGGCCTTTCAAAAGAGGCACCAGAGAGCCGGCTAGTCCCTTCCGCTGTGTGAGAACGCGATGAGAAGGTGTCCATCGCGGACCAGGAAGCAGTCCCTGCCAGACACTGTATCTGCCAGCCTCAGAATTTTGGGCTTTTAGCCCCCAGCACTGTGATAAATGAGCTTTTGTTGTTCATAACCACCTAGTGGATGGCATTTTATTATAGCCCCGACAACTGATGACAGCGTTGATTGATTGATGAGTGGGTTGGTTGATCGGTTGGTTGATTTGAAATAGTATAACATTTGGAATTTAATTTATCATTCCCCCGCTTAAGATCTGATTGACAAATAAAAATTGTATGTATGTACAGAGCATACTGTGATATTTTGATATGTGTTTATTTTGTGGAATGATTAAATCAAGCAAATTTTCACATTGTGTGTGTGTGTGCGTGTGTGTGATATAAGAACATTTAAGATCTGCGCTTTTAGCACTGTTGAGATGCACAATGCTTCTTTAGCCCTGTCGCCGTGTCCTGCAGACGATCTCCAGAGCTGACCCACCCTAAAGGAACTCGGCATCCTTTGGCCAACATCCCTTGCCCCGCGTGCCCTGGCAAGGGCCACCCTTCTTTCTAGGAACCCAATACATTTCAGAAGCCACATGTGAGGCCCTGCGGTGCTTTCTGTGCCGTCCACACCGTCCCGAGCGCCAGCGCATCCTCCCTTGTCAGAGTGCATGGCATTCCGTGGCGCCATGGGCCATGCTTTCTTCGTCCGTCCGCCAGGTGATAGACGTGCAGGCCGCGGCTGTTGCTCGCCTACTGCCAGTAGTGCTGCCGTGGGCCTGAGCGTGCACAAGTGCCATGGCACACACAGATGTCCTTTCCTCCGGGTGCACACCCAGAGGGGGAACAGTCAGATCCTGCGGGAGTTCTATTTTTTTTTTTTTTTTTTGCAGAATCAGGGATTGAACTCAGACCCTTGTGCTTGCCAGGGAAGCGCTTATTCCACTGAGCCATCTCCCCAGCCCCGGGAGTTCTATTTTTAATTTTATGAGGCACCTCCACACTGTTGGCCAGGATGGCTGGATTACTCTATACTCCCCACCCCCGGGGGACAACGGTTGGCTTTCCTCCACATCCTCAGTGTCTGCTATCCTTCATCTTTCTGATGCCAGACAATATGAGGAAGTGCTAGCTCGGTGTGGTTTAATTTACATTTCCCTGATGATTTATGAGGTGGAGCGTTTTTTGTCATTTGTACATCTTCAGAAAAAATGTCTATTGAATCTTTTGCTCGTTGTATAATCAGGTGTTTTTTTTTAACTATTGAATTGAGTCCCGTAGGTATTCTGTAGGTTAACCCCTTATCAGATGTGTCACTTGCAACATTTTCTATTCCCCCGGGCTATCTCTCCCTGCAGCTGGCTGTTTCTTTTGCTGTAGAAAAGCTTTGTTATTTTTATTCAATCCTGTTTGCTTTGGTTGACTGAGCTTTTAGGATCTTATCCAAAAAAAATTGTAACTCAGACCAATGCCCCAAAGCTTTTCCCCCTCACTCCTTGCAGTATTTTGTGGTTTCAAGATTACATTTAAGCCTTTAATCCACTTGCAGCTTATTGGGGGTGAGATGAGGGTCTGACTTCACTCTTCTCTAAGTGGATTCCCGGTCTTGCCAAGCCCAGTTATGGAAGGCCGCCCTTTCCCCAGCGTGCCTGTGCCCCTGCTACGACGTGCAGGTTTGTCCCTCGGCTCCTTGTGCACCTGATTTTAAACCAGCAGCACGCTGCTTTGATCACAGCAGCTCCACAGAATATGTGCATGAGCTCAGGTACTGTGGTGTCTCCAGCTTTGTTCTGGCGGCTCTAGGTCATCTTGGTTCCTCAGTGTTTCGTCGTCATACAAACCTTAGGATATTGTTTCTATGACTGGCAAAAATGCCCTTGGAATTTGGGCACCGATTGCGCTGAATCTGGAGACCGGGTTGGGGAGTACAGGCATTTTTACAGCATTGATTCTGCTACTCCATGAACCCAGACTTTCTATTTATTTGCATCTTCTTTGACTATTTTCATGACTCCAGAAACTCAGTGTTTAAAGCAGCGGGAGGTTACTCCTGTGGCCCAGGTAAGTGTCCCCCACAGTGTCCCTGGAGGCCCCCTGTTGAGTGGTAGGTGCCCCCAGGATGGTGCTACTGGGAAGTTAGTAGCGGAACTTGAGAGAGAGAGGCGCCTTGTAGGAGGTCACAAACAGGTCGGTCCTAGGGGAACTTGGGATCTTGACTGCCTGGGCTGCAGGCAGCAGTTGGTGACAGAGCACGGGGCCGAGTTCAAGGTCTGTACAAGCCCTGGGCTCAGCCAGCCCCTCACTGACCTCCGGAGGATGAGCCGGGGTCATCTCACCTGCGACCCCAAGCCCTGCGCACTCTCAGACCATCAGCCTCTCCAGAGAAGGCCTTGGCTTGCAGGCCCCACTGGACCCGTCCATGGAGACCCCGAGCGCCCCCAGCCGCCTTCCTCTCCTGTGCTGTCTGGGGGCTGGGGAGATGGCTCAGGGTAATAAGCGCTTCCCTAGAGAGCTGTCTGCCCCTTCCCCAGCATCTTCACCTTCTCCAGCTGACTCTCATGTGAGTCTCTCCCACTTCGCTAGTCCTGAGTAGCCATACTGGAAGGCATCATGGCAGGAAGCCAGAGCAAATGGAACGGGCCAGGGTTGCTCTTGTGTAATAACATTCTCAGGAGAATTGACTCGGGCTCCTCTGAGAACTACTTCACCTCACCCCAGGAGGCACCCCAATGACCTCCCAGGCTTGACCTGCAAAGGCTCTGCCCTCTTTCCATCACTGCCCTGAGGGCCACACCTCCAACACAGCTCGGTCTTACGTGGGAACAGTCGGCAGCTCTGCATCTTCTCTCGCCTCCATCCCCCCCTCTCCTTTCCCAGCCCACTGGCCCTTGCTGGACACAGGGTGTTTAAAGAGATAGAAAGGTAAAGGAGGTCATGAGGAAGGGCTCTACTCCAGTCTGACTCCTGTCCCTCTAGTGGGCTCCAAAGCTGTCCCTCAGCACCACTCCATCCATCGTGTCCTGGTCAATAAACCCAAAAGGTGGCCTGATCATTTAAAGTGGTTGATACACCGTGGCAATTTGGCTGGAAGACTCCATGGCTGGATTCCTGCGGGTGGGGGGTGGGAGAGGGGGTGGGGGAGAGGGGGTCCCATCCTGGGGCGCAATTGGTTCTGCCCTAGGGCACAATGGGCCCGCCCCAGAGTGACTCAGCACAGAGACCATATAAAGGGGCTGAGGAAGGAGTCACTTTGGGAGCAGGTTCAGTCTTCACGGTCAGCTTGGATTTATCCCCTGGCTTGCAGTGCACTCTTTGGCCTCTAGCTTGGCTCCTTATCTTCTGTCACTGACGGACAGAGGTGTGCACCGAGCGCTGCGGTGAGCTTCAGACCTTGGGACTGAATGCTTCGTGCTTCCTCATCTGACTCTGCGGCTGACTGTCGTAAGCCAGTCTTGTAATTCCTTGTACATTGTATATCTTGCGTTAATATTTGTTCCTTATATCTATCTGTTCCTCTGTGTAAAACCCTGACCATCATCCTAGCAGTTGTGTTTCAGTGCAGAAACCAAATCCCACCACACTAGGTATCTTTAGTGGAAAGGGATCTAACACAGGGAGTTTGGTGCTCACAGAATCATAAGATGTGCTCAGGAATTGCCTCTGGGCTGGGCTCCAGGGACAACCCCCAGAAAGCCACAGAACTGACCAGCGGACTCAAGACCTCAGTCACGAAGGTGAGGCATCCAGGGCCACCCCAGACCCACCAGGGTGGCTGCCACCACTGCTTTCCTGTTAGCCAGGCCTCAGGAGGCAGGCGCCTGGATGCTGACAGAGCCCAGCTGTCACTTCCCTACTGAGACCTCTCTGATACTCATGGACTCACTCAGCCACAGCCACAAGGACAAGAAGAAAAAAGCCACCTTCAAACTTGCACAACCACCCAGGGAGCAGCAGAGCCACAATGTCAGGGAGCCCAGGAGACACATAGTTGTGCTCTCCAGGCCCTGCAAGAAGGAAAGCATAGGGAGAGGGCAGGAGACGAGGGAGTTTTAATACGCCCTTTGGCATCATGGAGACGACAGCCCCACCCTAGGTTTAGCAAAGATAGAATCCAGGGAGATCTGAGCTGCATCCCCAGTCCTTCTTAAATTTCATTTTGAGACAGGGTCTCACCAAGTCACCCAGGCTGGGCTTGAAGTGTCAATCTTCCAGCCTCAGCCTCGCAGGTGCTAGCATAACAAGCATGCACTATGCCCTTTTCTCTAAATACTGGCCTTGTGTTGCTGTGGCCCTACCTTCTCACTCTGTGCAGGTTCTTGAGGCAGCTCAGGCCTTGCTTAGCCAGGGGTTCACTGGCATCACCGAGCAAGATATGGGTCAGATATGGCCCAGGACTGGTGCTACAGCCTAGCAGTGCCATCTGGACAGGGAGATTCTGTGTTTTGACCCCTCATCTTCCATCCCATGCTGTGAACACAACAAGCAAAGCAGTGAACCCTACAGCCCACCGTCCCCCACCCTCCAGGAAAATTTCCCTGTGTTCACAAAGGTGCACCCTCTCGGGCCTTCTTCATTAGCCAGAAAGTCCACAGGTTGGCGCTTGGTTCTCTTCCCCTGACCTCACCCTCACCCTGAAGCTCTCTTCCAGCACAGTCCCTGTAACACTGGGCTCCCAGGTATCTGAACTCAACTGAGGTCTCCATGCATTAGCTCCTGAAGTCCTGTGATCTTGTGGACACCAGCACATTGATGTCACCCAAGTTTGGTCTTGCCCTAGAGTCCCAATCCACCTGTATGATGAACTCAGCTCCCAGAGGTCCCTGGGCTCTTTCGGTGACATGACAGCACAAAGCTCACTTGTCCACAGCTGCTGCTCACATCGATTACTGCACAGAAAACCATCCCCCAGGTTCAGCAGTTTAAAAGCAATCATTGTCTGCTGTCCTGTGGCTGTGCATATGGACTGAGCTCAGCAGGGTGGTTTTCTGCTCCTTATGAGACAGCTGAACAGTAGCGAACAACAGATTCACTCACATATGGCCTCTCCATGTGGCTTGAGGCTTTCACTTGCAGGCGCTGGGATCCCAGCTGGAGAATCACAATAGCTCTGGTGAACAGTGCCTGCAAAGCATGGTTTCCCTTACATCATGGTTTGTGTCTAGTTGTCCCCCCAAAGCCTCACGCAGTCCTGGGGCAGGCTTGTATAGGTTGAAATTAATTCATGATCCAGTACTGGGATTATGGGTGTGAGTGCTGCTGGGATTATGGGTGTGAGTGCCGCACCCACAAGGGGGCAGATGGCCTGGATGCAGGGCAAGGCAGGGAGAGAAGACTGCCCTCTGCTGCTGCCGCTGCTCCACCCATTTTGCTCTTGCTCCCACCACCACGAGCAGCCACCCTCTGCCAGGCGCCACTCAGTCTCGGAGCCAGCCGAGTATGGCCTAAAACCTCCACAAGCTGGGAGCTAAAGCAGCCTTTCCTTCCTTAATTTGGGCTGTTGGATATTTTGCCCCAGCAACGAGAGAAAGGTAACTGAAACACCCTGCCAGGGCCCAAGAGGAGGAATGAATATCACCACTCCATGGAGTGTAGCAGTGGGGCTGCTTCACAGCTCAGGGACCTCTTGCCTGAGGGTGCAACCATGTCCGTCCAGGGCAGGCACACAGTGGGACACACTTAGGCAGCCACAGTTTAGCCCAGGTGAACATGCACGTGCTGGTTATACACTATAAGCATGTAAACATGAGATAGTAACCTGTATAAGAATATACAATAGGGCTGAGGAGATAGCATGGCAGCTTAAGCACCTGCCTGGCAAATGCAAGGACCCAGGTTCAGTCCCTCATACTGCATGTCAGGCACAGCCCCGGCACCCCAGGCACACTGTCTCGGCAGCCAAGACCAGGCATGGAGGTACGTGCCTGTAGTCCCAGCACTGGGGAGGCTGCAAACAGCTGTATAGTGAGACCCTGTACCAAACACATCAAAATACATAAAAAAATAAAGAATTCAGGGCCAGGGAGATGGCTCAGTGAATAAGCACTTCCCTGGCAAGTGCAAGGGCCTGAGTTCAATCCCTGGTTCTGCCAATAAATAAATAAATAAATAAATAAGTCTTTAAAAAAGTGTTATACAATAGAGATGCAAGTGGCTCACACTCTGGCTCTCTGCTGTGTTCTGTACTGCCTGCTAATGGTTTGCACACATGTATTCTTTAACCCTGGGACCTCACCTGGGAAAATCTCCCTGGGCCCATGCCGCAAGTGAGCCGACAGTAACACCTACTGCAGCCAGCACTAACCCACTCCCCACCAAGCTTCTAGAGTCTAGAAGCAGCAACGTCACCAGCAGTCCCAGCCTGCAAACCTGAGGTCAACTCCCACCCTGCTCACCTGCATCGTGAGGTCACCCTTCACTCTCACCTGCACCGTCAGCATTTTTCTTCCACCCATCTTCACCCCAGGGCCTCCTTGCCCCATCCACCTGCACCCTCAGTTGCTCGTGAGATCTGGCCACTCCCACTGCCTGACCTCCTCTCACCTAGGTCCACGGCACATCAGGTCCTTCTATGCCACCCTACCCTATGCCACAGCACCCTGCCAGCACCACTAGAAGTATTTTTAACCAATCAGCCTGTTGTCTGTTCATTTGCTTGTTTGATTTGTAAGGCAGGGTTTTCTCACATCACTAAACTGCCCAGGCTGGGCCCACATTTCCAATCCCCAGTCAGCTTGCAAGAGTGCTGGGATTTACAGGTGCACACTGCCATCCCCAGCTGGTTGGCTGGTTACACACTGCTTTTAACCTAATCAAGTCCTCCTCAGAAACCAGAGCTGCCTTCCAAACTCCAAGTCAGAGCTGGCCTCAGTTTGTGGGCTGTGGCTCCCCTCAGCATCTGGATTGGGGCCTGGGTCCAGTTCACACCCAGGCAAAGCAGGGGTCCCTGCAGGACCTCAGAGAGCTGCACAGAAGAGCTCTTGAAACAGGGTGTGCACACCCATGGCTGCGGCCCTTGGCACAGAGAGAGGCAGCCCTGTGGGGCAAAGGGGCACTTCCTTTCTGCCCCCGCCAGTCAGGAACACAAGGGGCACGATCAGTGTCCTGGCGTCTGAAGCCCCCATTTTTCTGTGAAGCTCCTTCCACCACTAAGCCACAGGACCGGACTCCTTCGTGGAGCAGCATGTGCTCCTATCCGGGATGCGCACAGCCTGCACCTCCTTAGATGGGCTACAGTCAGGCTGCTTCCCCCAATGACTGACGCGCTTTCCACCACTGCTTTCCTCCCTCTAACTCAGAGATTCTAAACAGCTGAATGCAGCCCCTTCCCAGAAACTCTGTCCCACGGAACCCATCCCCCCACTTCCGGTCACACCGCTCCAAGACTGCATCACCACTAGTAGATGACCGGCGTGGTGAAGGCCCGGGGCGTGGCTGGGCCTCACGCACCCTGGGGTGAGGCAAAGCTGGCACAGACTGCCCTTGGCCGTGTGACTCAGGCTTGCCAGCCTCACTCCTGACCCACTCTGACCACCCCCCCAACCACCACCACCCCGGGGCAGGAAGCGTCACCCC